>LBNU01016960.1:44140-77237 GCA_014162995.1 Artemisia annua | reverse complement strand
AAGCTGCAGATCATATTATATAATATTCCAAGTGGTTTTGATAAGACTTTAGATTATCATTTTTGTATTTCTAAGATTCGGAGATGTATTCCTTTATCATGAAACGTTTGTAACCTTTGTAATTCAATTGTAATACATATGTTGTATGTCTGTATATGCTTTGATATGTCACCATAATGTAGCACTTTTACCCTTGTTGGGTTGGGGTGTTACATTTACTGTCTTACTCTCCTGATTCACCTCAATGTATCCACAATGCTCTATCATATTATCGCCTCCTTCACTACTATCTTCGGTTTTCATGGTTTTCGTTGGAACTTCTGTCATGTTATGTTTCTGGCCACTCCTATTTCACGACCTTTCAGCAAGTAGTTGCTTGATCTCCCATATATTCATCTTCATACTTTGCTAAACAATCGCCATCCTTAGTTCAGATCTCACCGTCTCCTTATAGACCTTTTTATAAGCCTGCATACTTGCTGGATATGTGCGCCATTGATACTCGAAATCAAAAGAAGATTTGACTTTCTTTTATGAACAATAGATACGGTTTGGCGAACAGTGTTCTCTGGTGGTGAATAGTGATTTGGATGAACAATATTTTCTGGATGTGAGTAGTTATTTGGATGAATAGTGTTCTGATGAACAATAAATCTTTTTTTGTTGAAACCCTAGAATTGAACTGCTCTGATACCAATTGATACGAACCGAATCGATGGAGAGATAAAAAGAAGAAAATTAACAAGATAGATGATTTATGTTAATGGGATAAACCGACCCCCCCCCCCAATGGTCTATATTAATGAGATAAACCAACCCCCTGATATTGATAACCAAATCAATAATTCATATCATTCCACATAATAAGAATTACAGCCTTAATCATCTATTTATAATAAAAGACATCCTTATACTATTCTTGTAGAACAAGATACTAATCCTTACTTTAAATAAACACCATCTACTACTTAAATAGTTATTATATTTAGGGATAATTCCAAAAATGACCTTTGTGCCCATTGAGTTGCTTTTTTGACTTTAGATTAGAAAGTTCCGAAACTAGTCTTTGGGCGACCGGACAACTCTAGTGTAGCCAACCATAAGACGCCAAGTGTCCCAAGTTGCCCAAAAAATACACAAGTTACCCACAAAATATAAAAGTTGCCCAAAATTTCGGACACTTGGCGTCCCCTGGTTGGCTACAGTAGAGTTGCCCAGTTGCTCAAAGGCTAATTTTGGAACTTTCTAATCTAAGGTCAAAAAAACAACTTAATTAGGCAATAAGGCCATTTTTGGAATTATCCCTTATATTTATCTCATTAATAAAATACTAATAATAATTATAATATTAGAATATGATAGTCTAGGGGTCGTATCAGTATCCCTGTAGCCGAACCACTATAAATCATTGTGTCACGGTTCTATCTCTTCCTCTCTTTTACTTTATAATATTTATTTCTTTACTTATTGTCATGCATTATCTATACCTCACCATCCAAATGTTTCACATATATTCGATCTCAAAGTTTTTGAAACTATAAATCGGTAAAACTATTCAACCCCCTCCTTCTAGTTTTCTACAATTGGTATCAAGAGCAGGTTTTCTAAAAAGGTTTTTAAAGTATACTGTATCTTAAAACGTTTTTGACCAAATAGAATCCGAAAACTATAAAGAAGGGTAATCTATGCAAAGACCACCACTATTTGAAGCTAATGGGTTTATATATTGGAAAATAGATTTGAAATATATCTGAAATCTAAAGATATTGATCTTTGGAACATTATTGTTGATGGTGATTATGTGTCGGTATTTGAGAACATCTCTACCGACAAAGAGGATGTTATTTCTTTCGAACGACAAAAAGAGGAACAAAAGAAAATGCTTTCTAAAAATAATGAGGCAAAAATGGTTTTATATAATGCCTTACCTAAAAAGGAATACGAAAGAATTTTTATGCATAAAACGGCTAAAGATATTTGGAATTATAAGGTAATCACTCATCAAGGAAACAAACAAGTGTAAAATAATAAAATTTATTTATTTGTCCAAAAATATGAACAATTTTCAATATCGAATAAGGAAAGTATTGATAATTTGCATTTGCTAAATTTAATACTATTATTACTTCATTACAGGCACTCGATGAAACTTTTTTCAAGCGTAATCATTTCAGGAGATTATTAAGAGCACTTCCAACAAAATGGAGACCGAAGGTAACGACAATAGAAGAATCAAAGGACTTGGCGATTCTTTCTCTTGACGAGCTCATTGGCAACCTGAAGGTCTACGAAGTGGTGTTGGCAAAAGACTCCGAGGCATCTAAAGATAAGAAAGAAATATATGATAACTTAGAGTACATAAGTGTATTTGTGTGTGACCCTATAGGCTCACATATACTTAGACATATAATTATGTAACGTGCCTTAAGCATATTCCATCAGCTCCCACTTGCGAATGGCACACTTACCTTGTAATTATACAAACAAAAATTAACATCTAGCACTACGCCAATGCCCCTAAAATATGTGAGGTTTAGTTTCTTTAAACCTTTAGGGCACGTTTGGTAGGGTGAAATTCAGAGAAATGAAATGAAGTGTAGAATTCAAATCACAGAAATGAATTCTCACACAAATTGAATATAAATTCCAGTGTTTGGTAACACCAGAGAATTGACTCAAGAAATCAGTATTATTATTATTATTATTATTATTATTATTATTATTATTATTATTATTATTATTATTATTATTATTATTATTATTATTATTATTATTATTATTATTTATTATTATTATTATTATTATTATTATTATTATTATTATTATTATTATTATTATTATTATTATTATTATTATTATTATTATTATTATTATTTATTATTATTATTATTATTATTATTATTATTATTATTATTATTATTTTATTATTCATTATTATTTTTATTATTAATATTAATAATAATAATAATAATAATAATAATAATAATAATAATAATAATAATAATAATAATAATATTATTATTATTATTATTATTATTATTATTATTATTATTATTATTATTATTATTATTATTATTTATTGTGCAAAGAATTCATTTCTTCACCAAAAGGTTTGGAAATCAACTCTCCATAAAATACAAAGGAACCAAATCCTAAGAGTTACAATTCTCCACATTTTTATTTCTTTGAGGTACCAAACATAAGAAATGAATTGATTTCCATTTTCCCATCCTCAACTCTTTGTACCAAACATGCTCTTAAGGATAATGTTTTATAATTAGTTTTTAATTTTGTTTCATATACTTGATTAAATATAAGACATGGATTAAAAGCATTCTTATCTATTTAACAATTCGGTTTCTTGACTTTAGATTTTGAACTAGATTACTAAATTAATTCAAGATTCATCTTAATTATATTTAGACATGACCATGTACACATCTGTTCAAATTGTCAAGGGGCCGAGAGGTAGCTAACTCCATGATTCCAGGAGGAACAAATCACATCTCGACCACACGTGTTAGTCATGTGTTTCACATTGATCCCAATAATTATTTTTATAGCAACCTTATTCAGGTCAACGTTTGATGTTTGATCTAGGGGTGGCAATTCGGGTCGGGTTCGGGTTGGCGGGTTCGGGTTGTCAGGTTGGCGGGTCAGAAAACCCCAACCCGAACCTGACCCATTTAAATCATCGGGTCAGCTACCTCAACCCTAACCTGTTTACACGTAACCCGAACCTAACCCATTTAACCCGTATATATACTTGGGTTGACGGGCTAAATATGTTACATGGGTTGAATATGTTAAATGGGTTTCGGGTAGACCCATTTAACCCGTTTTATATACAAAAGTTAGCACATTACACGAGTTAAACGGGTTAAACGAGTTAGCGGGTCAACCATTAACCCATTCAACCCGTATAATTAAATATAAATAATTTTTAATTTAAGAAAAAAAATCTCAAAACGGGTTGGCGGGTCGACCCGTTTATTTTATTCCCAACCCGAACCTGACCTGTTTAATAAACGGGTTAGATATGTCGACCCAAACCTGACCCGAAATCTATTTAGCTCAACCCGAACCTGTTAATTTTCGTGTCGGTTTCAGGTCGGGTTTCGTGTCGGGTCAGGAATTGCCACCCCTACGTTTGATCATATCAAAGACTAATGTTTCACACATGCATAACTTGTGAGTGTGTCAAGTCTAAGGAACCAATTGACTAAACCATTTATAAGTTTCACTAAATGCAACAATCAATGTAGTGAATTCTTGTAGGTTGAGTCAATCCAATATTTATCTCCATAAATACATGTGAATCTGATTAACTTAACTATTAAATATTCATTCATGAATATAATCAACACACTCAGATTTGTCTTAATTTGATGTTATCCCATATCATCAACTGACAATGGAATTTAAAATAATTATTCATGGATTTTAAACATGAAAATATTTAAAACAATTAATATAAAAGAAATATGATTGCAGCATCAAGTACATCAATTTCAATATATAATATCAATGTTTACATTTAATTATTCAAATGCTAAAAACACAGATTACATAATACTAGTAGCAGCTCGTAGCCCAATGGCCTTCCATGCTTAACATGTTTGGTTACAAGCATTGGCTTTGTAAATAGATCAGCTAGATTATCATCTGTATTTTAAGAATATTCAATTCGCCTCTTTCAACTACTTCTCGAATGTAATGAAACCTTTCAAAGAATGTGTTTAGCACTTCTTTGAACTCCAGGTTTATTTGCTATAATAATAGCTCCATAATTATCGGCATGCCCATCGGTCTTTCAATACTCGGGACTACGCCAAGTCCAGAACTGAATGTTCTTATCGAGACAACTTCCATTGCAGCTTCTGAAGTGACTATATATTTAGCTTCTGTAAAATACATCGCTATTGTGCTTTGCTTAGCACTTATCTAGTCAATTGCACCTCAATTCATTACGAAAACGTAGCTTGACTAAGATTTGGTATCATCTTTATCTATTTCAAATCCAACATCTGTGTAGCATTTAACACTCAACTATTCATCAGAACCAGTGCAAATAAGAAACCTATATTTAGTATCTCTTAGATACTTTAATATATTCTTCACATTTGTCCAATGACTTTCACAAAGATTCTGTTGGTATCAACTTGTCAAATTTTGTGTAAATTCTACATCCGGTATAGTGCATCTTACATTGTACATGATGGATTCTACAGATGAAGCATATGAGATTACTCATTCGCTTTGTAACACCCCCAAAAATTTGTTTAACAGCGGAAGACTTAATCTGGGTGTTACATAGAGGATCACAGTCATAATTATAGAAAACGACTCAAAGAGACGTTTTTAAGTTCATATTATTGAATTCAAATGCAAGGATGTTCAATAGTTATTACATCACATTGATGTTTTGAAAATGACTATTTATTAATGTTACACCACCGACACAAAGGTCAAATGCCCACTCCATGCCTCCTGAGCTTGCTTCAATTACCTGAGATACATGCTAAAAAGTCAACAAAATTGTTGAGTGAATCTAGATTAATATAATAATAATAATAATAATAATAATAATAATAATATTATTATTATTATTATTATTATTATTATTATTATTATTATTATTATTATTATTATTATTATTATTATTATTATTTATTATTATTATTATTATTATTTATTATTATTATTATTATTATTATTATTATTATTATTATTATTATTATTATTATTATTTTTATTATTAATATTATTAATATTAATACTAATAATAATAATAATAATAATAATAATAATAATAATAATAATAATAATAATAATAATAATAATAATAATAATAATAATAATAATAATAATAATAATAATAATAATATTATTATTATTATTATTATTATTTATTGTGGAAAGAATTCATTTCTTCACCAAAAGGTTTGGAAATCAACTCTCCATAAAATACAAAGGAACAAAATCCTAAGAGTTACAATTCTCCACATTTTTATTTCTTTGAGGTACCAAACATAAGAAATGAATTGATTTCCATTTTCCCATCCTCAACTCTTTGTACCAAACATGCCCTTAAGGATAATGTTTTATAATTAGTTTTTAATTTTGTTTCATATACTTGATTAAATATAAGACATGGATTAAAAGCATTCTTATCTATTTAACAATTCGGTTTCTTGACTTTAGATTTTGAACTAGATTACTAAATTAATTCAAGATTCATCTTAATTATATTTAGACATGACCATGTACACATCTGTTCAAATTGTCAAGGGGCCGAGAGGTAGCTAACTCCATGATTCCAGGAGGAACAAATCACATCTCGACCATACGTGTTAGTCATGTGTTTCACATTGATCCCAATAATTATTTTTATAGCAACCTTATTCAGGTCAACGTTTGATCATATCAAAGACTAATGTTTCACACATGCATAACTTGTGAGTGTGTCAAGTCTAAGGAACCAATTGACTAAACCATTTATAAGTTTCACTAAATGCAACAATCAATGTAGTGAATTCTTGTAGGTTGAGTCAATCCAATATTTATCTCCATAAATACATGTGAATCTGATTAACTTAACTATTAAATATTCATTCATGAATATAATCAACACACTCAGATTTGTCTTAATTTGATGTTATCCCATATCATCAACTGACAATGGAATTTAAAATAAATAATTATTCATGGATTTTAAACATGAAAATATTTAAAACAATTAATATAAAAGAAATATGATTGCAGCATCAAGTACATCAATTTCAATATATAATATCAATGTTTACATTTAATTATTCAAATGCTAAAAACATAGATTACATAATACTAGTAGTAGCTCGTAGCCCAATGGCCTTCCATGCTTAACATGTTTGGTTACAAGCATTGGCTTTGTAAATAGATCAGCTAGATTATCATCTGTATTTTAAGAATATTCAATTCGCCTCTTTCAACTACTTCTCGAATGTAATGAAACCTTTCAAAGAATGTGTTTAGCACTTCTTTGAACTCCAGGTTTATTTGCTATAATAATAGCTCCATAATTATCGGCATGCCCATCGGTCTTTCAATACTCGGGACTACGCCAAGTCCAGAACTGAATGTTCTTATCGAGACAACTTCCATTGCAGCTTCTGAAGTGACTATATATTTAGCTTCTGTAAAAGACATCGCTATTGTGCTTTGCTTAGCACTTATCTAGTCAATTGCACCTCAATTCATTACGAAAACGTAGCTTGACTAAGATTTGGTATCATCTTTATCTATTTCAAATCCAACATCTGTGTAGCATTTAACACTCAACTATTCATCAGAACCAGTGCAAATAAGAAACCTATATTTAGTATCTCTTAGATACTTTAATATATTCTTCACAGTTGTCCAGTGACTTTCACAAAGATTCTGTTGGTATCAACTTGTCAAATTTTGTGTAAATTCTACATCCGGTATAGTGCATCTTACATTGTACATGATGGATTCTACAGATGAAGCATATGAGATTACTCATTCGCTTTGTAACACCCCCAAAAATTTGTTTAACAGCGGAAGACTTAATCTGGGTGTTACATAGAGGATCACAGTCATAATTATAGAAAACGACTCAAAGAGACGTTTTTAAGTTCATATTATTGAATTCAAATGCAAGGATGTTCAATAGTTATTACATCACATTGATGTTTTGAAAATGACTGTTTATTAATGTTACACCACCGACACAAAGGTCAAATGCCCACTCCATGCCTCCTGAGCTTGCTTCAATTACCTGAGATACATGCTAAAAAGTCAACAAAATTGTTGAGTGAATCTATAGTGTTTATAGTTAAAATCAGATGAACACAATCAAGTATTTCACAGGTGTATATTAGTTTGTTCCGTATGCTTATTGCCATAAGTCTCATGAATACAATGTTAACAAGCATGTGAGCCGTGTAATGGCATCAACACAGTATAAGTTGCCCTTGGGGAGGAGTTTGCCAGTTCTCCTAGTGTATCAAATAATAGTGCATTTGTCTACCAAGTGTCGGCTAGAACAAATGGGTCTGTCAAGCACCAATAGATCTATTCACAGTTATTCGCGTTCACTCGCAAGTGACTAAGGTTCATGATAGAAGGGACTTTCAAGTTGGCGGGGTGTCTTATGCAATACTTAGTTAGCATACAATGGTGGATAATACTTGATCGAAACTGTGTTCACATAGTGTAGCATGTATCCCACCCACATAGTTTGTAAAACATGTAAAAAGTGTGGGACTATAGACTCACCTTGAATGAGTGTGTATGTAGGCAACAAGTAATGTCAAGTGCAACTGGGGAATGGCTCAGTTTCTTGTGGTAAGGTGGTTTGTAGTTGTGTATAATGCTTAAAGTTCCAAGGCATTATTGTATTCAATATCACGTTGTTAATAAGTCGTGCCGGACTTATAGAATTGTGTTATCCTCGCAAGGTAAAGTGTTTAAGTGGATTGAGTGTTCATTATGTTCCATGATCTTGGTGAAAGTTTACTCCATAACCCTTAAGGTTTCCAAAGGTTTACACTTTAAACCTTAATTGTGAAACTTTACAGTTTTAGTCCTTGAGCTTGGTGAAAGTGACATATTAGTATAATATGTGAAAGGTGATCTTTTGTTATTTAGTTGATCCTCAAATATTCAATTTTTTTTTTCTTATTGTTATTAAAATAACCATTTCCACTTAAGTTTGTAAAATTACAAGTTTAGTCCTTGTACTTTCAAAGTTGTCACTTTTAGTCCTTATAAAATGTATATTTACATTTTTAGTACACGTATCATCAAAATAGTCAATCAATGTCATAAACATTCCGAATATACTGTTTTGACACCAGGTTTGTAGATTTTACAGTTTAGGTCCTTGGGTTTCAAAACATTTGCAAAACTAGTCCTTTTTAGTTAAAATGTCTTTTTTAGGTCTTTAGACCTCCAAATTTACAAAAGTGACCCAAAATCATTTATGTTTACTGTTTGTAACCTTAGTTTACAAAGTTGGCAGTTTAAACCCATAGTTTCAGTAGTTGACAGTTTTGATCCTTCAAGTTTATATAATTTGCATTTTTGGTCCAAAATACACTTTTAGCTTATCAACTCTTCTCTTTTAGGTTTGTTATGTCCCCAGAAGCTCATAAGAGCTGTGGTGAGCTTATTTGATAGCTTATGTAAGTTAAAAGCTTATTCGAATTTCATTTAAGTGTTAAATGGGCCGATAGTGAACTGTTAAGGCCCATTGATGTTTATGTGGGCCCACTGGGCTTCCAGCTGCCAGGGATGGTTTGTGGGCTTATATTGGGCTGTGCCAAAGTGAGGAGGGGGTTTGGTGGGCTGTGGAACAGGCCACAATGGTTTCTCAGTTTGATGGGCTTAAGCCCATTAAGGGTGTGTGATGTTTCCGTGACACTCGCAAAGCAGTCAAGCTTTGAGCTTGTAAAGTGAGTCAAGTGAGTTTGTGAGTGAGTGTATTAAGTGTAGCTTGTTTGTTCGTGATCCAAAGAAACATGTTGAGCAATAATACTTATATAGTATACATATAAAAATACGAATTCAAGGGCCATTCCAAATGACAAAAACCATTCTGCGGAGTTATGTTAACTTTATTAAATATCTGGTATAGGCTAAAGTAGCTTTGAATCGTGTTACTCACTGTGTTTATTAGTTGATCCAAGTTAAATGCAAGTGTGGTAATTTATTGTTAACCATGAAGAGATTTAAGTGATCGTGTGTGCAGGGTTTATGCTTAAGTGAGTTATAATATGAACTAGGAAGCTTTGTAGGGTTCAAACATATTTTCTAGGATCATGATAGCATTGAAATATGACTAAGTGTTAGGAGTGACTTACATCACCCCAAAGGGTGGGTAGAAATCGATGGTGAGGCAGGGTGATGAGGCGAGGGCTTTGCAACTTGCTTCACGACTCGACAAGGATACGAGAGCAAGGCTTTGCTTTCCTAGACTTCGACTTGAGCTCCTTCGTTTCTGCCCAAAGCTTGCTCATTCACAGTGGGTTTCAAAATGATATCTTGGAATATTTTGGATTGCATATGCATGTAAGGGTGTACGTGTAGATGGAGTACATATTTATATTTGTTTTCTTTTCTCTTCTTCACGTCAGAAACAAGAGAAAAGGAATGGTACTTGTGTTTTGCATCCTAACGACAGAAAGAATTTGAAAGGATGAATGTGTGTGCATGAGTACGTGCAGGAGGAAGTGTATATTTGTTTTTACCTTTTCACAAGTTGGGATAGGATAGATAGGATAAGTGTGTGTCAGTGGATAGAACCAAGTTGAGAAGTGGATAGATCGAATATATTCCTTAAGGTCGGTTTGGTTGTAGCATGAGTTTCACAGAGATAAACACAACAATATGTGTATGTGAGTGTATAAAGGTTATTTGTGTGTACCAATAGATATATAGCTCGAATATATTATCAAAAGGGTCAACTTAGTTTGTTATTTAGGTGTACACATGGTTCACAGAAAGACACAAGTTGCTTTATAGTTTGTGAGATAAGGATCATGTGTACGTGAGAGGATAATACCAAGTGTGTCAAGTGGGTAAGGTGATGGCATGTGATCGAATAAAAGAAAATATACAAAGGGTCAAGTTTGGTTACTTAGTCTAGGAACTCAAGGGTCCAAAATGATATTACTAACGTGACCAATAACGAGGAATGTGATAGAGTTGTGCACGTGTGTATAAATATCGAGAAAAATGAAACGAGCTAGGGTACGTTTGTGAGTTTGGTGACTTGTGAACGAGTTAGAAACACCTAGGAAGTCATTTGGATCAATGGCAACTCGTTTAATGCAAGGTGTCCAAAGTTGGATATGTTTGGAAATGTCACGACTGTGATAAGCTTTGCGTGTATTTTACTATTCATTCATACGTATTAGGTTGAGATAATAAGTGATCTCGATTCCTTTGATGATAAACAATGAGTTGGTGCATTTTATCCCATGTGTTGTTTGTATCAATTTCGAATACAAAGGCCAACGTAAACGTGCAAACACGTTCGAATTCATATGTTACATTTGTGTTGGATTGGGCCATTAGTAGGCTTAGGGGTTCCTTAGGCCCATTTCAAGTTTAAAAGTGATCCGTGTATAGTTATTGGGCTAGTGTAGTTGTTATTGGGTCGTGTAGGCCCAATAAGAGTTGTGTGACCAAATCTGGTCATGTGGAGCCCACTTGTGAACAATGTGGGTCCTATAGTGAATATTATATATATTTTCATGTTATGGGGCCCACAGAGGTGTATTCCAGTTACATGGAAGTTGTGGGGTCCACCAGGAGGGATGTGGGTCCCATAAATGTGTGTTGTAATTTGTACTTGTGTTGTGGGGTCCACTGAGGTAAAAAATCTCATATGTGGTAGTTGTGAGTGCTAAGTGTTGCACTTGTGATCAAAACTGATCCATAGTTGTGTCGTGCCTTGTCCAGGTCATTGTGGGTTGCGTGTGAGCTCATTCAAGGTAGGTGTGTGAATCACATAACACATAATGATTCAGAGTTGCATAGTGTAAAAAAAAGTTTAAAATTTTGCCTAAAAATGGGTGTATGAACAGTAATACATAATTACTTCATGTTTAGTGTTTGTTAATAATTGGGGTTTTTCTCAGGATATTACACGCTTCACCTCTTCGGGTGCTGTAGTTCCTTGAGACTTTCTCAATTCTACGTTATATTGCATTGGAAGACTTCCTCATTTGGAACCGTCCATCCAAAATCACTTTAGGATTTTATCAACATATGCACTTTGACTTAGTCCAATTAATCGCTTTGATATGTCCCTATAGATCATGATTCCTCATATGTATGCAGCATCTCCAAAATCTTTCATAGAAAAATATTTCTTCAACCAGGACTTTACATCGTGCAGTTTTGGAATGTCTTTTCCCATGATTAATATGTCATCGACATATAAGATTAGGATTGCATTATTCCTACTAGCTTTTATATACACACATGGTTGATCAAGAACAAAACCAAACTCTTTGATTTTTTTCATCAAACCTTTTATACCATCTTCTAGATGCTTGCTTTAATCCATAAATGGATCTTTGAAGCTTGTATACTTTCTTAGGATTTTTAGGATCGACATATCCTTCAAGTTATATCATATAGACATCTTCGTATAAGTAACTATTTAAGAAGGCAGTTTTGACATCCATTTGCCATAACTCATAGTCATAATATGCAGCTATGGCAGGCATTATCTAATGGATTTAATGTCGGTTACTAGCAAAAAGGTTTCATCATAATCAGTCACGTAGGTTTGAGTATATACTTTTGCCACCAGTCGAGCTTTAAAGGTGTATACATTTCCATCCATGTCGGTCTTCATTTTGAAGATCCACTTGCACCCAATGGTTTTATCATTTGGTGGAAGATCAACCAAGTACCATACTTGATTATCATGGATTGCATCTCTGCATTCATAGCTTCTAACCATTTATCAGATTTAGAATCTGACAATGCGTTTCTATAGTTAGTATGTTCATTAAGATCCCCTAAACCATATTCTTCCTTAGACTCTACAAGAAACCGTATCTTTTAGGTATTAATGGAGTCCTTGCGGATCTAACAACGGGAGATACAACACTCTGTGGCTCAACAATTACTTGCTCAGTCTCAGTGTGTTGATTGCTAGTTTCTTTAAAAGACTGTGTATCTTCTTCTTGACCTTCATCAAGATTTATAATATTCCCACTTGCTTCTTGTGAGATGAGATCTTGCTCAAAGATCGTAGCATTACGAATAAGCAAATAAGATGCGTCGCATCCTTAAGGCCTTCCATTATTCCATTCCGATTCTCCAGGCCTTCCATTACTGGTGCAAATTGATGGAAACTCACTCAAGCTAATTTCATAAACTTCACACTCATCATCATTTTCCAAGGACCATAGCTTCTTTGGGTGTGAGTTCATACATCGCATTGTCATCTCATGTTCCATGGCTAAATACTCGTTCATTGTGATATCTTCCATAGCAATCCCTGTCATCATAGGAAAAATCGTCAGTAGAATTTGCTCGATAGAAGAATAAAGCTATATAAAAACGAATATCAAGAATAAAAGTTGCTGATATCTGCAGACGATGCGCCATATCCTTAGAATAAGATACGCCGTATCGAATTACGTTAAAAATAAATCAGACTTTTATTCAGAAAGACAATACGCCGCTTTATAAATTTGAATGTGCCGTATGTTTTAAGTTATCAAAAATCAATTATATTTATAAAAATTAAATGCGCCGTATAGCAAAAGCTAATACGCCGTATCTTCTTTACGTTTCAAAATACAATATTTTTTATTCAGAATAAGATGCGCCGTATCGATGAAAATCGATGCGCCGCTTCTATTTAATAATTCGAAAACTGTTTTTAATAAATAAATAAATAAATAAATACGCCGTATCTGTAAAACAGATGCGCCGTATGTAGGTTAGGGTTTAAAAAGATTTCTGATTAAAAACAGAATATGTCATATCTACGGGATAGATGCGCCGTACTCGAATTATTAAATGCGCTGTATATAAAAATTAAAACGCAATACGCCACATCTAAATAAAAGATGTGCCGTATCTTTTGTATCGGCAGAATACAACGACAACAGTTAATGCAGCAAAATAAAAGAAAAACTAAAAACTACAAAAGCAAAGAAAAACAAACACACAAAATAGTAAATATGCAAATTATACAATGAATGCAATCTAACTAATATACAACAAAGTTAGTGGTTAGAATCTAAAATACAAAAACCTAAAAAGTTAGAAAACCTAATTAAAATACTAAATAAGATAAACAGATATTAACACTCTCTGGCAGCGGCGCCAAAAACTTGATCCTGCTGTGTCACGTGTAGTATAGAAATTATTATGCCTATTCAAGTTTTAAATTTATATTTTGCCGGCTTATCCTATCACACACACACTAACGAGCAGTGTACCCGATCAGTATGTAGATAGTGGTAAGCAGAGTGTTGATTACTAAGAGTGGAACGTAATATCTAGTTAACCTAATCAATTTTTTAATATTGTAAGTTAGTTTTACAACCTAATCTAAAGCAATGAGGGGTTTAGTTAACCTAATCTAAAGCAATGAGGGGTTTAGTCTGAGAGACTAGCACAGTTTGGTAGATTAAACAATAAAAGTAAAACTAATGAGAACGAATAAGAGAATAGCAAACATGTACACGGATAGATAATAGATACAGATAGAAGGCATGTCCTATTGTTAAGTAGCGTGTCACTTGTTTTATTGCTAGTTTTATATAATGAGTATTGATATGTGTCATTTTACACATATCTTTTCTTCCATTTTTCGAACCAAAACGATCAAAAACACTTCAAAATGATCAAATAACATCACAAATATCCTTGGAGTGTATTTTTGCGTGTTTCAGGTACAAATGGATTGAAAATAAGACAAATGTGAGGGAAAACGGAGCTTGCATGGGAATAGGAGCATAATGGAGCATTACCGGACCGACTTGACATAATTTTGAAGAAAAACAAAGAAAATACAAAAAGTCAAGTTCGAAGTCAACCCCGGGATATGGCAATGGAGTAAGCATGGAAAACCGAACCCAAAACCAAAATCACATTTTTACCCCTAGTCCTAAACCTAATTGCAAAGTTAGTCCCTTGATTAACTTTTGTTAATTAAATCCTAAACTAAACATAACCTTAACCCATTATTTAACCCAACACTTAAATTTAATCCTAAACCCAACCAACCCAAAACCCACTAAACCAAATTCCTTAACCTGGCCCAAACCCATTACCAAAACCCAACACCCAATAAACCTTATCCCGTTTTTTATTTAACCTCCCCTCTTTGACCATTCAGTCAAACTCACTCCTTCTTCCACCCTGCATCTTTTTACCCTCCAAACAAACCTCCAATTCCCTGCTTTTACCTGCTACACTCAACTCCTCCCTCCTCAAAAGCTCCCCTCCTCACCTCCTCCAATGAAGAAGTCACATGTTGCCACTCTTAGCTGGCAATCCACAACCTATTTTGGGCGCCAATTTGGATGCAAGGGCTGAGATGATTCTAAGTTAATCTAACGATTGGGATTTGCTCACAAAAGCAAAAAGATGATTTGTCTCACAGAAAAAAAAACACAAGAGACACAAAGGAACCCTAACTCAGTCTTAGTATAAATAGATAATGATGTTGTAGCCTAAAAGGCAGTTAGGTTTTAAGCTTTTACTTGTTTTTTTTAAATTTTAAGTTTTAATGTAATCTTTGTTTTATCAATGAAATTCTCAATTCAAGCATTCTAATTTTTTTCTCTAAGTTCTTTACAGCTTTTAAATTTAATTTCTTACTAAGCTTATTATCCTGCTCATTGCTTATTGTAAACTGCTTATGCTTTGTACTTGTTATCCACTACTTATTATCAGTTGTTACTTACTTGTTATGTTTTACTTCAGCTCATTTTAGGTTTGTTAGTAATTAGTAGTGGGAGCTTTTAAATTTTTATGCTTAGTTATATCCTTGAGGACAATCTGCTTGTTTACTTGGAACCTGCAAAACCACGACAGACCCTATAAGGGGGTGTTTGGGTTAAGGGATTTTTTTTGGCATAAAATTCTTTTGATCCACATTTCCTGATTCACTCAGCCTTTAATTAGTATTCGTAATACTTTTAGAGAAGATTTAGGCATTTTAAAGTAGTTCATAAGTAAATGGTTTAGTTTTTTTTTTAAAAGTCTTAGTTTAAAACTGAATTCATCATTAGCTTAGATATAATTTAGTTTAAGCCTTTAGTAATTGTTGTTCCTTGTTCTCTATAGCTTAGAATAGGTTAGTGCAAGTTTTTATATACTAGTATTTGACTTTTGCGGGTTAAAACTCCTCATTTGTACCCATTTTACCCCTGATTTGCTGTCAAAAAACCACCACACAGCAGCAAAGTTTTTTATTTTTCAATTCTTTGTTATAAGTCCGATTTACCCGAAATTTGGTTTGCAATTAG
The DNA here is from genome assembly GCA_014162995.1 of Artemisia annua. Classification (NCBI taxonomy): domain Eukaryota; kingdom Viridiplantae; phylum Streptophyta; class Magnoliopsida; order Asterales; family Asteraceae; genus Artemisia; species Artemisia annua. Next base: position 61,224 of record LBNU01016960.1, on the reverse strand, counting down.
TCTGCCAGCTTGTTCACATGCTAGTATTTTTAGTTTATTTTTACGAATTTTCTTATTAGCTTTTTTCAGGCCCCAAAGTAGCCCCCGTAGCCATTTTTTCTGCAGCCATAGTATTAAGATAGATAGTTTTAGCTTGTTTTGTGCTTTTTAGCTTATGATAACTGCTTATTACCTGTCCCCTTAGTGCTTTTTAGGATCCCCCTTAGTAGCCCTTAGTCTTAGGATAGCATAGGATTGCTTATTTTCCCCTTATTAGCTTTTTAGGATTCATTGTTATATCTTAGTTTAGATTTCTTCACAACTGCTCTCTATTTTTCTCTTTAATTTGCTATTTGGTTGTGTTTTATAAAATATGGTAGTAATAAAAAATGTTTGTTTTTAAGTTTCTAATATGTTTGTGAAAGAAAAATTGAAAAAAAAATTGTTTGGCAAAAATGTTGTGAGCAAGGGATCGAACCAGGGACCTCTTGCATAAACAGCCTCACAACACACCACACTTAACCAACGTGCCCTAGGGTCTTCTCAATTATAATGTTGTAACATTATTATTTAACTACTTGTTGATCTCTTTGCTTATTTAACATTTTCAGAATTTAGTGCTTAATTTCTGCTTATTTAACACAGCTTATTTGGGATTTACATTTTTCTTAGGTTTAGTTTAAGTGTAATTAGTTTCCAGAAAATTTTCAGATTTTTTTTAGAAATGANCAACATCTGGTACTTAGGCCTTGGGGTCAAAAACCACCCCAATTTGACCCATATCACCCACTGGTTTGCTGTCAAAAAACCACCACACAGCAGCAAAGTTTTTTATTTTTCAATTCTTCGTTATAAGTCCGTTTTACCCGAAATTTGGTTTTCAATTAGTCTGCCAGCTTGTTCACATGCTAGTATTTTTAGTTTATTTTTACGAATTTTTCTTATTAGCTTTTTCAGGCCCCAAAGTAGCCCCCGTAGCCATTTTTTCTGCAGCCATAGTATTAAGATAGATAGTTTTAGCTTGTTTTGTGCTTTTTAGCTTATGATAACTGCTTATTACCTGTCCCCTTAGTGCTTTTTAGGATCCCCCTTAGTAGCCCTTAGTCTTAGGATAGCATAGGATTGCTTATTTTCCCCTTATTAGCTTTTTAGGATTCATTGTTATATCTTAGTTTAGATTTCTTCACAACTGCTCTCTATTTTTCTCTTTAATTTGCTATTTGGTTGTGTTTTATAAAATATGGTAGTAATAAAAAATGTTTGTTTTTAAGTTTCTAATATGTTTGTGAAAGAAAAATTGAAAAAAAAATTGTTTGGCAAAAATGTTGTGAGCAAGGGATCGAACCAGGGACCTCTTGCATAAACAGCCTCACAACACACCACACTTAACCAACGTGCCCTAGGGTCTTCTCAATTATAATGTTGTAACATTATTATTTAACTACTTGTTGATCTCTTTGCTTATTTAACATTTTCAGAATTTAGTGCTTAATTTCTGCTTATTTAACACAGCTTATTTGGGATTTACATTTTTCTTAGGTTTAGTTTAAGTGTAATTAGTTTCCAGAAAATTTTCAGATTTTTTTTAGAAATGATTTAGTATTATTTTAATTTAATTTGTGTAAATTAGAGTTAAAATAGTTTTTAATTTATAATCAATAGAGTTTTTATCGAAAAATTAATTTTCTTTTTTTTTTTCAAAATTTTCTTTTGTCTTTCAGTGCGTTAGAAAATTATTTGTAGGCTCGTAGGACCTTTCGTGTTTAAATTTCACGTTTTATCTTGCGCGTGACGTTTGTTTTTAAATAAACGTTACGTGTTTGTTTTAAATTGTGATTTAGGATTCCCGATACCTAATAATGTTTCCCGTAGTCATTTAGGTAGTTTTTAGGATTCTCCTAGTTTGCCATTGTTCATGTTCCCGTTTAGGTTGTTTATTTTCATCTTCGTTAATTAATTTTCCGTTTTCGTTAATTTAAAGTACAACAATTCCAAACAACCTTTCACATACAAGATTTTAATCTCGATCTTTCACGAAGCTTTCCATTCACACCTCGTTGGGGTACGACTCGGGAAATCACTTCCCGGTCTCACAAATATCACATTGCACGAGTTTACGAGGTAATCTTTTTCCTAAAAGGTTTACTTGTATTTCTCTACGTCTAGTTGTCACTAACCTAATCTAAAGCAATGAGGGGTTTAGTTAACCTAATCTAAAGCAATGAGGGGTTTAGTTTGAGAGACTAGCACAGTTTGGTAGAGTAAACAATAAAAGTAAAACTAATGAGAACGAATAAGAGAATAGCAAACATGTACACGGATAGATAATAGATACAGATAGAAGGCATGTCCTATTGTTAAGTAGCGTGTCACTTGTTTTATTGCTAGTTTTATATAATGAGTATCGTAATATTATCTGTCTCATTGGATCTTAAGTATAGGCAAGTAAACCCTTAATGATCACTTATGCCTATCCCACTTATCTAGACACTAGTTAAGTAGGCGTGGAGGGGGTATGGCAGCCCAAGCAAAACACAGCTAGACACAGAGGTTATCAAAGCACATATAAAAAGAACCAAAAAAAATCATATAAACTTTTAATCGATGGGAAAGCAATTTTAAGGGGAGCAGTATGGTGGCCACAAGCCCATCAATCCTGATGGATTAAAGTTTACTAATACAATAAAATAAAACTACTTAATTAATTATACACATGCAGGACCTTCTTACTGCTCTAAGATCTTTGTTTGGGGTGTGTCTTGTGTTGCTTCTTCGTCTGAATTCGTCTCCTTAGGATTTGGTTGCACACAATATTCGTAGGTAATGATGGTCTATTTATAGTTTCTGTCTGAGGGTTTGATGCGGCACATCAACTAAGTAGATGTGTCACATTGAGGTAACTTCGCGTGGGGTCCAAGATTATTATATTCTGGAATATTCGTATGTCGTCTTCATATGCGGCGTATCTTTAATCTCTATGCGGCGCATGTCCTTCAGCGTCTTGGATTATATTTGGTGAAGTCTTGATAGTAATACGCCGTATGTCAATAATGTGATGCGGCGTATCTGGAGTAGAACAAGTTGGATCTTCTTCGTTGACCAAAGATTCATATGCGGCGCATGATAAAATCACATGCGACGCATTCTTCAAAGCCAGGCAATGGTCTTCGAATTCATCTAAGTATGATAGTACGGCGCATCTGTCTAGAATGATGCGGCGTATCTCCATGATTTCAGTAGACTTTTCTATCTTGATTAATTTGCTCCATAATTCGTCCAAAATCGCCAAGTTTCACCAATTGCTTGTTGTTATCTGAGAATCAATAAAGTAAACAATCAAGCCACAATTCTCATACATAATATAGTAAAACAAGTCAATTAAATAGGATAAATGATGTCAATATAATGTACTTATTTGATGTCATCAAATATCCCCCACTTGAACTTTACTTGTCCTCAAGTATACCTTAGATTGAATTTATGAAATAGTATCCTAAAAGATATTAGGACGTATTTTTATCATTAAGCACTTATTCGTTTTATCAGAATCACACAACCAAACACTTAACGAAGTAGAAACAAAATAAATTTTTCAATACCAAAATAAATCTAAATCGTTTAGTTGCTCGGTCGTGATGAATATTCTATCATAGGCTTGGCAAACATACACATCTCCTCCACTAAAGCTAAGGAGTAACAAGTCTAAAGCGGTAAAAAGGGTTTTTTTTAGGCTTAAGGGTTAAACCTAGCTTTGCTCAAATGTTTCCTGCATAAACTTAGTAGATCGCTAGCGCGAGTCCTCGACGCCTCAACTAACGGATGGTCACTATTGTGCTCCTTGGATTGCTGGCGCGTTATTTGCATAACGGATGGTCACCAAGTTACAAACTAGATCGCTAGCGCGTTAGTCAATTAATCTAATACTCGGATGGTCACTACCTTATTCACACCTTCTAAGTTCTTACTTAGCCATTATTTTATTCGGATGCTTGAAAGCTAACAACGAATAGAACAATACGGTTGGGTATGGATAAAAGTTGGGATAAAAATTGGCGTAAAATAAAAAGTACAAAACAAATAGATTAAGTCCTAATGTGTGGTTAATCACTTCCCAACCATCCCATGAATAAGACTCATATCATTGAATAACTCACGCTTTAGACTCATGTAACTCACGTTTTAGGTAGACACAAATTGTGCTCAATAAAGTCTTAAACAAAGAACAAACCTTAGTTGGTGTTCTCATAATGGCCAACTCCCTTTCAATCCATAAATATATTACAACAACAAATAATGGCGATATTATCCACTTAATACAAAACTTTACAATAGTTGGTTAAACAAACTTCCAACTTTTTCTTCTTTCTTTTTCTTTTCTAATTTTTTTCGACTTTTTTTAATACTAATATAGATGTGTAAAATTTCACAACTTTACTATCACAATTTTTCCGGATAATATTTATTTACTTTTCAAAACTTCAGATATAAAAGTAATAGTGAAAATAGTAAACACACGAAAATAAAGACTAAAAATATACAATATGTACTTTTACTCCAATTGCATTGTGCAATTTCCCGACCTAACCAAAGATACGAACACAGGTTACGCAAGGAAACACACTTTTCCTAAGCAACTAACCACTGACTATAATCTACAGGGTAGGCTAAGTTGTAAAGGTGTAACGAAACATAAAATATAGGTGTAAGAAACGAAAGGAATGACTCTGATGGGTTTTTCTAGGGGTATCTTACTCTAAAGATGAGAGTAAACAAAAGGGTGTATACGGGGGTTAACTAACCAATGTAGTTAGTTAATATCACATAACATATAAAGGCTATTTGGGTGTAATCCTAGAAATTTACCAATTTAGACAAGTCACTACAATTATATCAACAATACTCATTATAGTGGACTCAAATAGTATATAAACCAAGTTTTAAAGTTTACAAGTCACCGGCACACTAAAATGTTTGTGGAAAAAGTTCTCACAATTTTTGAAAATAAAGTTATGTGTGCGGTTATGTAATTAAGACTAAACAAAAACATGCTAAAAAAATTATTAATTTTGATATATTAAGCATAGATTAAGCATATTTTTGAAAGTTTAGGATAAGTAACGTTCTAATTCTCCATCCCCCCACTTAAGTTAAACAACGTCCTCGTTGTTTATATTTAAAATTAAAAACCGGGAAATTAAAAAGAATAAGAACGGAAAAACTACCTTAGATTTGCTCGGTATGATCCTCCATTATGTGTTTACGAGCAATCCTATAAATACCACCATTCTTGAATTCACACTTGAGTTTAAGAAAATCAAACTTGTGCATAGCTCATTAGTAGTTAGAAAATAAAACCTAAAAAATAAAAATAAAAATTTCATCAGGTTAGTCGACACGCCGCATCCATGGAAAGGGATGCGCCGTATCGATCCTGGAATTAGTACGAACCAGCAAATAAGATGTGTCGCATCCTTAAGGCCTTCCACTATTCCATTCCGATTATCCAGGCCTTCCATTACTGGTGCAAGTTGCTGGAAACTCACTCAAGCTAATTGCATAAACTTCACACTCATCATCATTTTCCAAGGACCATAGCTTCTTTAAGTGTGAATTCATACATCGCATTGTCATCTCATGTTCCATGGCTAAATACTCGTTCATTGTGATATCTTCCATAGCAATCCCTGTCATCATAGGAAAAATCGTCAGTAGGATTTGCTCGATAGAAGAATAAAGCAATATAAAAAACGAATATCAAGAATAAAAGTTGCTGATATCTGCAGACGATGCGCCGTATCCTTAGAATAGGATACGCCGTATCTAATTACGTTAAAAATAAATCAGACTTTTATATAGAAAGACAATAAGCTGCTTTATAAATTTGAATGCGCCGTATTTTTTAAGTTATCAAAAATCAATTATATTTATAAAATTAAATGCGCCGTATAGCAAAAGCTAATACGCCGTATCTTCGTTACGTTTCAAAATACAAGACTTTTGATTCAGAATAAGATGCGCCGTATCAATGAAAATCCTTATCCTTTAAACGAGAAAGTGAAACTACACATCTAGTAATAGTAGGTGCATAATGACAATTATCTAAAACAATAATAAGTCCAATAGGAAGGATCAACTCATAGCTTCCTATAGCTTCGACGGCTGCACGATTTTCATTTCCCATGTACAGGCTCAAAGCTCTTTTATTCAGCTCTCTACTTCTCCTAAGTCCCTTCATATCATTACAAATATGAATACAACATCCCGTGTCATACACACAAGATTTATTTGAAAAAGTATATAGTTCTATAACATAAATGCCTGAATTTGCCAATTCGGATTTTGCTTTCTTAGCTCAGCTAGGTAAGCAAGACAATTCCTCTTCCAATGTCCCACTATGCCACAGTGGTGACATGCTTGATCTTTATCAGGGTGCTCATTTTTGGCTGGTGGAGGGATTTTCTGTATCTTTAGGGGTTTAACTAACTTACACTTGTCCTTTCCCTTCCTTTTAGCAGCTTGTGATTTGCTATTCTTTCGTATTTTACCTTGACTTATAGTCATCACAGAAGGGGTTATAGCAGGAGCATTAACAGTTATACCTTTTTATGCTAGTTTCAACATAGCATGTAACTAAGGTATTGTTTTCCCCATGCTATGCATATTGTAATTCATCACAAAAGCATCATAGTCCTTAGTAAGTGAATTCAAAATCAAGTTCACCCAAAAAACTGGTGGAATGGGATATATCAGTCGCTCTAGTTGATCCAAATAGCCTTTCATCTTTAAGACGTAAGAGCTAATGGATTGTCCTACCTCTTCTTTACAAGTGTGAAATGCTTTGACTGTTTCAAACAGTTCCTGATCTGCTTGTTGTTGGAACATAGTCTTAAGTTCCTGAAGCATGTCATATGCATTGTAGATCTCCAAATTCTTTTGCAATTCTGTGAGTCATGCTAGCAAGCATAATACATGCAACTTCGAGTTGTTCATTGTAAAACTTAACATAAGCATTACGAACATCCCCACCAGCATCATCAAGAGGAGGCGAAGGCAACATTGTTTCCAAGAAGTTCAACTTCTTCTCATGCCTTAGGACAATTGATGACATCAAATAAGTACATTATATTGACATTATTTATCCTATTTAATTGACTTGTTTTACTTTATTATGTATGAGAATCGGTGCTTGATTGTTTACTTTAGTGATTCTCATGAAATAACAAGCAATAGGTGAAACATGGCGATTTTGGACTAATTATGGAGCAAACTAATCAAGATGGAAAAGTCTACTAAAATCAAGGAGATACACCACATCATTCTAGACAGATGCACCGTACAATCATACTTAGATGAATTCGAAGACCATTGCTTGACTTTGAAGAATGCGCCACATGTGATTATAGCATGCGTCGCATATGAAACTTTGGTCAATGAAGAAAATCCAGCTTGTTCTACTCCAGATACGCCGCATCACAATATTGACATACGGCGTATCACTATCAAGACTTCACTAAATACAATCCAAGATACTGAAGGACATGCACTGCATAAAGAATTAAGTTACGCCGCATCTGAAGACGGTGTACAAAGATTCCAGAATATAATAATCTTGGACCCCACGCGAAGTTACCTCAAAGCGCCGCATCTACTTAGTTGATGAGCCGCATCGAATCCTCAGCCAGAAACTATAAATAGACCCTCATTACCTACGAATTTTGTGTGCAACATAACCCTAAGGAGACAAATTCAGATGAAGAAGCAACACAAGACACACCCTAAACGAAGATCATAGCAGGTCCTGCATGTATTTAATTCATTAAGTAGTTTTGTTTATTGTAATAGTAAGCTTTAATCCATCAGGATTGATGGGCTTGTGGCCACCATACTGCTCCCCTTAAAATTGCTTTCCCATCGATTAAATTTATATGATATTTTTTTGGTGACTTGTATATGTGCATTGATAACCTCTGTGTCTAGCTGAGTTTTGCTTGGGCTGCCATACCCCCTCCTCGCCTACTTAACTAGTGTCTAGATAAGTGGGATAGGCATAAGTCATCATTAAGAGTTTACTCGCCTATATTTATGATCCAAAGAGAAAGATAAGATTATGATACTCATCATATAAAACTAGCAATAAAACAAGTGACAAGCTACTTAACCATAGGACAGGCCTTCTATCTGTATCTATTATCTATCCGTGTACGTGTTTGCTATTCTTTGATTTGTTCTTATTAGTTTTACTTTTATTGTTTAATCTACCAAAACTGTGCTAGTCTCTCAGACTAAACCCCCCTTGCGTTAGATTAGGTTGTAAGACTAACTTAGAATATTAAAATACTGATTAGGTTAACTAGATATTAGTTTTACTTTTATTGTTTAATCTACCAAAACTATGCTAGTCTCTCAGACTAAACCCCCCCCCCTTGCGTTAGATTAGGTTGTAAAACTAACTTAGAATATTAAAATACTGATTAGGTTAACTAGATATTACGTTCCACTCTTAGTGATCGACACTCTGCTTACTACTATCTACATATTGATCGGGTACACTGCCCGTTAGTGTGTGTGTTATAGGATAAGTCAGCAAAATATAAATTTAAATCTTGAATAGGCATAACCCCCTATACTACAACGTGACACACAGCACATCAACAATCCTAAGGTTGCGATATGAGTCAATGAAGTTGCTACCATTCAGTTTTTTCCTTTTCAAGGATCGCCGGTATAGACGAATTTCTTACTAAGCCACCTACTATAGCATATATATGAGGTTAAACTTATAACTACAATACTAAACGAAACATACATTTTCCCAATGGTATAAACTAATAAACCATGGAGAAAACATATATAATTGAATTGGGAAAACAATTCTCATTTAGTCAATTTGTAAGAAACCAAAATTAAAAGCTACAATACTGGTGGTGATTTTACTTTCATCACTTATATTTTGTGTAATTGTGATTTACTTGTGATCAAAGGCTTAGTCAGGTTTATCTTATAGTCAAGTTAGGAGGTGTGTGCACACTCGATTCTCTACATTATCAAATTGAGGATTTCGTGATACATGAGGCATATAGGGTCGAAATACTTTACTCTGAAAGTGATCTCTACACGATTCAGGGAATATATCAGGATTATTTGATTATTACCACTCACACACACACCCAAATTCTAACAAAAAATAATTACACTAATCACATTTTTGGAAAAGAGAGACATGTTGGTAAACACAAAGAGTAAATGATGAGAGCAAACTAAATGCGGTGGCAAGAAACACGAAAACTAAAGGCAATATTCAAATCTATGTACACGTGTGAAAATAATGTAAGGATACATCAACCAAAATCTATACCAAAAAAGCCTATTCCCATGTAAATGGAATCGAGCTCTAAAAGGTCCGTCCCACAACCATTTATAATAAAGTATGCATGAACATGTGACAAATAAAATGTAAAAATGAAAAGAATAGCATGACTATAACCAAGGATCTAACGTGCATCAACAAGGGAATCATCTCAAGGATACATGCAACATGATTGAAATTATTACACCTAATATAGATAGATAGAAACTTAGAGACGATTTTCACATAACACTATTTAATTTATACGCAACAAATTTGTGGTTTTAGATATTGTAGTTTTTACTAACATCCACCAATAAAAGACCAAAAAAGTATCGTAAATTTTTCTTGATTCAAATTTTTTTGTCTGTGAGGTAAATTTTGTTGTGAGTAACTCATTTCATTTAAACATTTTGTTTGCATAAAGATAAATTGCCACTCTTTAAAAAAACCGAACTAAAATTGAATCACATTCATTTCATCATAAGAAAACCGCCAAACCTACAACAACTACATCACAGTTGTCTTCAAGGGTGAAGCCAGATTTATGCTTAAGACGGACCTTACTTAACATAAAAATTATAGTGCTAAATTATTTGAAAATTGAATTTTTATTTTTTCTTTTCAAATGTGATTGAACCTAATACTATAAAAGAATATTTTGACAGGTAAATTCATTTTAGCGTTGTATTTGATTGTTTAAGTTAATTGTTTCTCAATTCTTATCAATATCTTTAGAGTTTTGCTAAACATAGTTCTAAACTATGTAAAATTGGTGGCACATTCGCATGGTTGTGGGTAGTTATTTGTAAGGGTCGAGAAGTTATTTTTAATGGACAAACAATTATTGCATGTTCGAACATCTCTTATATAATTAGAGATTTTTGAAAAGTAGAAAAAGAAGGTTGAAAAACCCAATTGGACCAACAGGAGTGCACCATTATGCATATGTGGCAAAATTGAGCATTTCTATTGGGCAATAAAAGTCAAAATTTTAATATCAATATATTTTTTATTGGGCAAAAAAGGAGGGGCAATTTTTTTTAAGAAAGAAAGCAATTAATAAAACTTTATTTGTTAAATTTTAAATAATTTTTTTTGAACTTAATTTTAAATAAATTATTTAAACTTATGTATAATTATTAGATTTCATATTTTTTAATAAATTTATAAATTTAATAAATACTCATAGACTTGTTACCCTCTATACTTTATGTTTTATATATAAAATAAAATGATTTTGTTGTTATTTATAAATATTATTATCAATATATATTAAACTAATGTTTTGCATAGAACTATAATATAAAAAAGAAAGCATGAGTTACTGTGACATGTAAATGAATACAGGGGATTATAGATATACAAACGACTCATGTTCTTCTTTTTCATGAGATTAAATAAGGATATCCGGAAAATATTCTTTTTTAACTATTCGCATCAATAGCAAATCTTGTTATTCATCTTTATAAGTTTAACCAGCAGGCAAGTTTAAAAATCGCCTTAAAATTTTATTAACAAGAATATGAATATCAAAATGAAGACATGACATCACACGTTACCGTAAGATGAAAATAAATAGACAAGATTGTATATAACAACGACGCATATTTTTTCAAGGTCATTATGTGCTGCTAAACACATATAATATCTAGAACATGATATCAATAGTTAAATTTAGGCCAAAACGCAGTTTAGTACCCTGAACATGGCTAAGTGGAATTTCTACTACCCTGAATTATTAGCGGTGAAGAATGGTACCCACAATTTGGCTAAGTGGATTTTTTAGTATCTGATGAGACGAAAAACGTTACGTTTTTAGGGGTCAGTTTGAGTCCTAATTCGTATATTATTTGATCGGATTTCACCCAAAGTCGTTTCTTTTCTCATTTTAGGTACTTTTGAGGAGAAAATCACAAAAGAAGCATTTTCGGGCGTTTTCGGTGTGAAAAAGTGCGGAAAACAACAAAATCTCAAAAGACCCTAAAGTGCACAGAAGGTGACGGCGTCACAAACTTCAACGTGACGACGTCAGGAACAAATGAAGTGAAGAAATTGGAAGTTACTCATGACGGCCCAGAGATTTTTTGGCCTAGTTTGGTGACGACGTCAAGAAGGCCATCACAAAACCCTAATCGTCGGCGTGACGGCGTCACACCTTGGGCTGACGCCGTCAGCCCGTATTTTCTATATATATAGGACGAATTTTATTGTTTTAAGAGGAGGAACTTGGTGGAGAACTTAAGGGTTAAACCCTAGCTCGTGTATTACAGACCTTAGAGGGTAATTTTGCCCCTCTAACTTGCATGTTTAATCTAAGATAAGTCTTCATTCAATCCATACAATATGTCTATGTGTTGTATGATTTATGTTTGTGCTTTTCTTTCCTTTAACATGCTAGGCTAAATTAACTTGTGTTTGCTTAGATCTAATGAAACCTAACTATTGATTATCATGTGATGTGTATGTTGTGATTGTGATTTGGATGAATGTTTCATCTACGTTAGACTTAAGAAAACTGGCTAACCTCCTATACGGTAACAAGCTTGAACGTCTTAGGAAACGTGAATCGTATGTGCGTTAATCGATTTTAAGGTAGTATTTCATGCGTAGGTTGCTATCGGTGAGCTTATGATAGGATACTTGACGTATCGTCATAGAGTGAGGTAGGAGCTTATAGAGTTAGGGAATTGAACGCACTCCCTACGACTTGTTAGGAATACACCCGTCATCCACGCAAACTCAACATACTAATTACATGGTAAAAGATAGTTAGGGAGTAATGAAATCTAAGTAAACACTACTTTCCCCACCATTGTTTTCTCAACTTTAAATTAATTGCATAAGTAGATAACTTGGGTTAGTTGACTAGCAACTAATTCCGCCCACTCCTTCAAAAACGAGATTTTACTGCTTTCTAAAAAACATAAAAATACAAAAATAATCATCCTCCACCCTTAGACCTTAATTAGAGTAGTCTTTAACCTAACGAACACTATTCCCTGTGAGAGAACGATCAATCCCCCGGTACTTGCCACTACACTATACTACATCGGTCAGGTACACTGCCTGGTGGGGATTGTAAGCTTCTCGAGATCCCTCGAGAGGTAAAACGTAGTGTGTAAGCAATCCCTATGCATCAGTATCCTACACACACTTGACATGATCACATGACTATCATGTGAGCCCAACCCGTTAAGAGTTAACGGGAAAAAATAACACGTTATGTTCCAGTTAAAAATCATATATTAATCAAAATAATTATTAAAAACCCTTGATGGCAATGAATAGTAATTTTATGATTGTAAGGCTAACACCAAGTTGAAATAATATCAAAGTATAGAGCATTTCGACCTGTTTCTATCACAGAGATACATCAAACAACTAACAACGGTCCAAACATAACATCATTAATAGAACTGTATCAAAGCAAGCATTCAAATACATGTATTATAGTCACATAACTACATCACCCAAATAAACATATGCCGACTACTCCATAATTTAAGTAACAAAACTCATAACAATCAATAGAAATTCCATAAACTTCATAATAAGAATTGTTAAAACAAGAATTATACCAACGATTACAAGAGACTGATCACTTGGTTTTCACAAGGAAAACTCCACACGCGTTCTAGCCTTCCTAAACTCTGTCATAGCACTTGGAACTCTAACACTTCTCACTTGATAGCCTCGATATGGTGAACTTGGTGTGAGTTCACCAATATCCAATTTGGTATAGTAACTTTACTAAGATTATAATGATCCTTCTTTTCCTTGACCTTTAGTGTCTCTTTTATAGCTCCAAGACATGAGTTCAACCTCCCATAGTTGGTTAATGAAGGCAAATGATCGGCCTCTCAATGAATGCAATCAATAACTCTAGTCATGTAACTGTCAGGTTAAGTGCGCCACACTTCATAGAAAGTACACCGTACTTCGTATTGAATTAAATTCTTTTACCCGCCAAGTAAGTACGCCGCACAAGGTCCCAAAACCGGCGTACTTGGGTCTTTAATTAAGTCTTTTCTATCCAAGTCCTTCCTTCTAACGAATATTATCGCTTTTAATGGTTTTTAAGCCATATTATCAATTTCTTCTCTTAATAATCCCTGGAACCAGATTAATACCAATTCCACACAAATACTATAATAACCTATATAATTTAGTAGGTAAATAGTGTATAACCGAGGGAATAAATATGTATAATTAGAGCGTTATCAGGTCCACAATCAAGCCTCCATTTATTGACAAAATTGACCTTTTGAATCCTCCTTTGCATAATATACTCTCTAATATCCTTATTCATTGAAATTATAGGCTTACTTCTAGCACCTATAAGCACGAAATTCCAAGATTCAGTAATATTATTATCTACTGAGTCGCATTTGGTACATGACTTGAAAAAATCCCTACACTATTGTCTAATGTCTTTGATCTCAAGGGATTGCTTTGCGCCACTTTGAATGTCGTCAATTTCATCTAACCTTTGATTCATCTGTGCCTCATTTGCACACTTAGCAACTGAATAGAATGCCATATTGAGTTGTTCACCACGAAAATCTGAATACCAATTTGCATATATGTGAGGTGCACATAATCTATGTTCAGCTTGTGGGAATAATTCTTGAACCACGTTTAACAATCCCTGGACATACAACAAGCTACATTAAGAAAAAACTATAATAACTGATCCTAAGATTTAGACATAACCTAAGAGAGCATACCTGTTGCTTATCAGACGTAAAAGTCCATTCTTGTCCGTTATAGTTTTAATGTCAATTTTCAGATGCTTTAAAAACCAAGTCCATGAAGATTGTGATTCTGTCTCAACAATAGCCCAGGCCAATGGAAATATTTGATTTTTAGGATCTTTACCAAGGGCCGTCAGAATCATACCCTTCACCACACTTTTTAGAAAGCAACCATCAAGCCCAAGATATTTTCTACATCCATTGAGAAACCCCTCACGAACAGCAGCTAATCAAACATACATTCTTTTGAAGTAGGGAGTTGTCCCATGACTTATATCCTCCACTTCAATGTCAACAGAAGATCAAAGATTTGTCTGTACTAAAGCCGCTTCATAGTCATTCAACTTTTTATACTCATGTTGCACGTTCCTTTCTAACTATTTCATCACCATTGCCTTAGCTCTCTTGCGTTGGTTCTTAGTTACTTCTAACTCCAACTGTGATTTAATAGTATCTTGAATATGAGTAGACTTTATACCATGATGAGCATATATCATAGCTTCCCATTGCTCTGCAATCCATGATGATTTGATATGTGATATTTTGAACATCTTTGAACACGTATGCGTTGCTGATGTGTTTCAAAAGCTTTAAATTTATAATGTTAGTTCTACCAATTCCTTAATACACAAAACACACGGGTAAAAGTATAACCGCCGTTTATAGTAAAGGTTTAGGTAAGACCAGGACGTCCCAAGGGAGGTAATTGTTTTTTCTATTAGTTTTAAATAACAAAATTAGATTCCAATGATTGTCACTCATCACTAAAACCGTTTTTGTTGGATTTGAGATTTTTGAAATGTTTTGCCAAGTTATTTTAAAGTTATGTTTGTGCAAGACTGAGCACATGAGATAAACAAGCAAAAGTATTATAGAGAGTACATGGACAAAGCATAAAAGTGAAGCAAGTCATGTAAACTAGTATATCTACTTCATGTAAAAAGATCTCCTTTCGGCCTTTGATCCTAGATACATAAAGTGCATAAAGTATGGTCCATGTATGAAGTATTAAGCATGTATTTCCTCTAGTCAAGTCGTTAGACATGAGACTAGCCCTTAAACATGTCATAGTCCAGGTTAACATTTGTTTTACTATCCAATTCTCACAAGCATAGCAATGACTCGTTATAGACAGACGATTCATAATATAATCAACACAATTGCATCTTTCGACCTTTTAAAAATTGTAATGACTAATCAAGATAAATGATAATAGACCAAACAATAACATATCAAATACACATGTAATAGATTCAGAATTCATAGCACAATTCTCTTGCTAACTCATGGCGTAAGTGCCTTAAACAAACATAAAAGTACTACCCCATATTCATAACAAAGTAAACAAGTATTATCATCTTATTGAAATGAATTTATACCAAAGTTACAAGTGTGCTCACGTTCCAATATGGTTCTCCCAAGGTTGCTACTGCTTTCAACTCCTTATCTAGTGGTTTTTGGTGCAAAACCACTACTAAACTTCTTATGATGATAAAGAGATGTTTCTTGATTGAGGTGTGTGTAATACTCCGATTTGAGCTCCTATTTATAGTTGAAATGCAACCTTAACACGTCCCTGGTGAGTAATGATAGGCAAGTGATCAACCATATCATTGATGTAGCTCATTAATGGAGAAGTATAACTGCCAGGGGAAGTATGCCGCACAACCAGTATAAAACCGGAGAGCTTCTCTTTGAGTAACCGGCGCTCTTGTAACATAAGACCAGTGTACTTCAATGTTTGACTCGTAGTTGAATAGTTGACCAAAGGTGCCCGTAAGCGGCGCGCTTTCTCCTTCAGATCGGCGTGCCTTTATCCAAACTATATATGATTATCTTAAGTTCCTTAAAGTCATTCGTTTCACGTCTTTCTCGTGTCTTTCCTTCAATCCTTAATCCTGCATGTTCATACATGTATTAAGTACCAAAAGTCCTACAAATAAGGGTATTTCACTATATAATTTCCATAATATCGGGGGTATTGTTGCGAGTTTTGCAACCTCACAAAAGGTTATACCTCTCAAGGGATATTGAAAGATTTTGCAATCCCCCAGGCAGTGTACCTGATCGTTGTAGTGTAGTATAGGTATGTCCGTGGGATTGATCGTTCTCTAGGGGAATAATGTCGTTAGGATTGAAGTGTAGGCAACTAGGTCTAAAGGTGAGGGATGAGTCTTTTTGTATTTTTGTATTTTATAAAAGCAAGTAAAAATCTCGGGTATTGGAAGAGTGGGCGGAATTAGTTGCTAGTCAACTAACCCAAAACTAATAACTAAACTAAAAGCAATAAAATAAATAACAAGAAAAGTAAATGGTGAACTTCTTATATGAGACAAATGTATTTACTTAAATTTCGCTACTCCCTAGTTATCTCTTGTTGATTTGTTGAGTTGTCACAATTGTTTAGTTGAAGGATTGTATTGCTTAATACCATTCGTGGGGGCGTGTACGTCCTTCCCCAACCCTACGAATATCTATTTCCTCTTATTACGACACGTTTAGTATCCCATCATTGAATCCTCAACATCTACTCATGCATTAAATACAATCAATAAAACCATAGTACACATCCGATTACATTTCTTAAGACGTTCAACCTTGTTACCGTATAGGAGCTTAACCAGTTTTCTTAAGCCTAACGCGAGTCAATCAACCAAACAATAAACAACAAACCAACAATCAATAACTAGGTTTCATTATACACTAGGCCAAAAATGACCTTTCGTCACACATGGTCGTTTTTGAACGGTCACACGGTGACATTTTTACGTGACTAAATGTACCAGCCTTAAATAAATAGCCACACTGGATCTGACTTGTGTGACCATTTCGTAAAATATTTGTCACGCATTTGTGTATATATGTGACTAGAGGGTAACTGGTAAATATTTTTCGACATTTTAGTCACTTTTAATTCGGGACGTGTGACCGATACAAATCAGCTCGAAACATTAGTCACACTATAGATATACATATGTGACAAATATATGTCACACAATTGA
>LBNU01016960.1:2996-26059 GCA_014162995.1 Artemisia annua | reverse complement strand
GTTTTCTAGGTTGTGCTGAGCTAGTCTACAAATAAATTCTCGTTCCTAATACATCTCACGCTCTTCAAATCAAATTTAACATGCTTTAAAGTTTTAAAATGCTTCAGGCTCTAAAAATAGAAGTTTGGCTAGGATTAGGTTTTAGGAAAAATACCAGGTGTTACACCCAAGAGGCACGATTACCATCTACGGTCCTTTCTAAAATTCTCTTAAGTCCACGACGCTCGTTTGCGGATGATACGCGGTACTAAGACGATGAGTAACTCCATATTTAGACATGACTTTAGCAAATTGATCATTACAAAAATGAGTACCACGATCACTTATGATAGAACGAGGTGTACCAAATCGAGAAAACAAACTTTTCAAGAACTTAACCACTACTCGGGCGTCATTTGTGGGGAGCGCTTTTGCTTCAACCCATTTAGACAAGTAATCGACCGCCACGAGTATGTACTTATTCCCTCTCGATGACAGGAATGGTCCCATAAAATCAATACCCCATACGTCAAAGATTTCACAAACTTGAATAGCATTTTGAGGCATCTCATCACGTTGTGAAATTTTTCCTTGACGCTGGCACGAGTCACAAGACTTCACCAAGTCTTGTGCATCTCGGTAAATCATCGGCCAATAGAAGCCGGAGTCAAAAACTTTCTTTGCGGTAAAATTGACACCATGATGTCCCCCCGTGGGTCCATTGTGGCATGCCATAAGAATCTCATCGGCTTCCTTGCCGTGAACACATCTCCTAATCACTTGATCCGCACAAACTCTAAACAAGTAGGGGTCGTGCCAATAATAATGCTTAACGTCCTTAAAGAATTTCTTTTTCTGTTGGGACGACATCCCTTTCCTTATGAAATTCCCCGCATGGTAATTTGCAAAGTCGGCGAACCATGGGGTACTATTATCACTATGTGATACACTCCCAAATGTCTCGAGAGGAAATGATTCATTAATATCCTTTTTCTCGAGAACACTTTGATGAGGATTTTTGAGTCTAGAAAGATGGTCGGCGGCTAGGTTCTCTGCTCCTTTCTTGTCTCGAATTTCAACATTGAATTCTTGAAGGAGGAGAACCCATCGCATCAGTCTTGGTTTAGCATCTTGTTTATTCATTAAGTATTTTAGGGCCGAATGATCCGTATACACTATGCACTTTTTCAAAAGAAGGTAAGGTCGAAACTTTTCAAAGGCATATATAACGGCTAACATCTCTTTCTTAGTAGTAGTGTAATGAGATTGAGCATCATTCATTGTTTTACTTGCATAGTGTATCGGCTGAAAATACTTGTTCTTTCGTTTCCCCAAGACCGACCCGATAGCATAATCGCTAGCATCGCACATAAGCTCAAAAGGCAAGTCCCAATCGGGGGCAACTAAGATAGGAGCTTCCGTTAACTTCTTCTTAAGAATATTAAATGCATCAATGCACTCATTTGAGAAGATAAACGGAGCATCCTTTTCAAGAAGGTGGGTCAAAGGTCGGGCTATCTTAGAGAAATCTTGAATAAAATGTCGGTAAAAGCCTGTATGACCAAGGAAACTTCGAATACCCTTGACGGTCGTGGGATGAGGTAGTTTTGCGATCACATCGACTTTAGCTATATCAACCTCAATCCCGGCCTTAGAAATCTTATGGCCAAGGACTATACCCTCTTTAACCATAAAGTGACATTTCTCCCAATTGAGAACCAAGTTAGTATCTTCACATCGTTGGAGCATTTGTTCTAAATGGGAGAGACAAGACGTAAAAGAATCACCATATACCGAAAAATCATGCATAAAGACCTCCATTGTTTTCTCGATCAAATCGTGAAATATGGCCATCATGCACCTTTGGAACGTGCCCGGAGCATTGCATAAGCCAAAAGGCATACGTCGATAAGCAAACGTTCCATAAGGGCAAGTAAAAGTGGTCTTTTCTTGATCCTGGGGATCAATCGGAATTTGAAAATAACCGGAAAAACCATCAAGAAAATAATAGAACTCATTCCCCACTAAACGTTCGAGCATTTGATCCATAAAAGGAAGCGGGAAATGGTCTTTACGAGTCGCATCATTAAGTTTGCGGTAGTCGATACACACTCTCCATCCGGTGACGAGACGTGTGGGAATTAACTCATTATCATCATTCTTCACAACGGTAATACCACCTTTCTTTGGAACACAATGAACCGGGCTAACCCATGGGCTATCGGAAATGGGGTAAATCATCCCAGCGTCAAGTAATTTGATAACCTCTTTTTTAATGACTTCATGAATTTTTTGGGTTAACCCGTCGTTGTTGTTGGACGTAAGGTTTGAAATTATCTTCAAGCAAAATTTTTGAGTACAAAAACGAGGGTCTATGCCCTTGATGTCGGAAAATTTCCAAGCAATTGCACTCTTATGCTTCTTAAGCACATCTAAAAGACGGTTCTTCTCCTCATCATGAAGAAATTTAGAAATGATAACGGGAAATTTTTTGGTTCCTTCTAAGAAAGCGTACTCAAGATGAGGAGGTAACTCCTTGAGCTCGGGCTCGGGAGGTTTTTCGTTAGATGGCTCAGCTTCTTTGACTTCTTCAACATAAATGTCCTTTGGAGGGAGAGGAGAAAAAGGATCTTCATTCAAAAGTTGTTCAAGCAAAAGAATATCTCCCTCCGGATCGTAATAAGAATCATCAACATCCGGTGTATCGATAGCAAGAAAAGCATTGACGTCTTCCAAAAAGAAATTACTTCCCTCAAACGGAGTGAGGGAAGGGGAAGAGTCGGCTACAATAGGTTGAGAAGAAGGAGTGGGATTGCCACTCGAAGAATCATGAGAAAAACCGAGAAGTTCTTGAGAATACTCCTCCGAAACTTCATCAATAACATCAACATGGTTTACGGACATGCAGTCATCGGTGGAGGAGTATCTCGACGTTCGGGCCAAGTTAAACGTGACGGCTTCATTACCATTTCGCAAAGTAATCTCCTCATCAAAAACATCAATCAACGCACGGCCCGTCCTTAGGAAACCTCTACCGAGAATGAGAGGAACCCTTGGATCGGGATCAAAATTGACAATCACAAAATCGGCAGGGAAATGGAATTTTCCAACATTAACAATGACATCCTCGGCGATTCCAATGGGATGAGACATAGATCGATCGGCGAGCTCGAGGGTCATGCACGTGGGAGTAGGATCGGGAAGAGACAATTTCTTCCACATCGACTTAGGCATAAGGTTAATGCTAGCACCCAAATCGGCTAAGGCGAAGCATTGAACCATCCCCGGAAAATTACACGGAATTAAGAACTTGCCGGGATCTCCAAGATTTTCGGGAAGCTTCTTAAGGAGAACCGCGGAACAATTTTCATTCAAAGGCATTTTTGTCATTTCAAACAATTGTTCTTTGTTATTCAACAAGTTTTTGATCATCAACGCAAATTTTGGCATCAAAACAACGGCATCCGCGAGACTTAAATCAAAGCAAAGATCTTGAAAGATTTTATAGAATTTTTCCTTTTGGTGGTTTATTGTCTCACGGTGCGTTTGATCGTTTAAACGCGAAGGATAAGGAAGTTTAGTTTTAATTGGTTCTTCTTGTTCAAAAGTGACTTTTTCCTTTCCTTTAGACACATTTTCTTTTTCTTTAGACGTTTGGACAACCGGAGGTTGGATGTTTTCGGTCCTTCCATTATTAGTAGGAAGTTCCTTATCCGTTGTCGCCTCAGTTTCACGGTCGACTACCTTGGGAGGAAGAGAAGAAGAGGTAGCCGGAGCCGTAGGTCCATCATATGAAACACCACTTCGTGTCGTGATCGCCTTAACATCGGCCCTCGGGTTAGCGATCATGTTGCTTGGAAGAGACGTAGTACCCGAACCCGAGGGTCGATCATTTAAAGACTTCTTAATATCAAGGATCTCCTTAGCCAATATCTCTTGAGTTTTCATTATTTGCTTAAGAATCTCATCCGAGGGCGACGGATTTTGAATAACATTCTGATTTTCATTATTGAAATTTTGCCCTCGGTTATTTTGTTGAAAACCTTGATTATGATTTTGAAAATTTCCATGATTTTGATTTCTATTATTAACATTTCCATGATTAGCATTCTGAAAATTCCCCTGATTCGGGCCTTGATTATGATTCCCTTGGTTTTGAAAACCCCGATTTTGATTAAACCCTTGGTTTTGATTTTGAAAACCATGATTTGTTCGATTTTGATTTTGATTGACTTGATTATTTCGATGTGGCACAACTTGATTTTGCGGTTGGTTATTAAAGCCGGGTGGTGGTCCAAGAAAATTGTTAGAATGGTAGCTAAGGAGATTCCGATCTCCTTGGGGTTGGTACCCGTTACCACCCATATTTGTAGCATACACGCTCTCGTGAGCAAAGGCACCGGTTGCCGGACACTCATAGTACGGATGTGGACCACCACATGTTTCACAACTTTGATTCACAACATTAACAGTTTGAGAAGGTTTTTCTTTATCTTTGACAAGAAGACTAATTTGTTTTGTAAGAGTTGTAAGAACATTCATCACTTCGTCATTAGCTTTGCTATTAGTACTTGAAACTTGGGTTTTGCATCTTGAAGTTCTAACTCTAGCTTTATTTTCAATTATTGTGAAAGCTTCTTGAGTATTTCGAGTTAACAAGTTTCCACCCGTAGCAGAATTGAGTGAATCTTGATCAGCATGACACAACCCATTATGAAAAGTATCAATCTGGTGCAAGGGTGAGAAACCATGATTAGGACATTTTTCCAACAACTCCTTAAATCTATCCCAAGCTTCGCTGAACGATTCATCAAAAGCTTGTTGGAAACGGAAGATTTGAGTTTGGAGATTAGAAGTTTTAGAAGGAGGATAGAAATGATTCACAAACTTGGAAGCTAAATCTCCCCAAGTGTGAATCGAGTTCGGTGGTTCCTTTTCCAGCCAAGTCCGGGCTGCCCCCTTGAGGGAAAAAGGAAACAATTTCAACTTAACAACATCATACGGAACTTGATTAATCTTTATTGTTTCAGCAATGTCGGTGAAGTTCCTTATGTGCACATAAGGATCTTCGTGCTCAAGACCGTGAAATGAGATACTCGTGATTAGATTGAGTAACCCGTGATTGATCTCAAATTGATTTGCTTGAATATCGGGTATCACGATGGCCCTCCTCATACCATTGAATGGTGATTGGAGTTGTTCCTCCATCGGACGCAAATCATAAAACGGTTGAGGTCCCACCGGAGGGATATCATTTTGTTGAGCACCACCCATCGGCGGGGGTCCCATATCTGGACCGTTATTATTCATTTCCTCAACGGTTGAGAAATGAACACGATTCGTGTTTATATCGTCAAAATTATTTAAACTTGAAAAATCAACCCCATGATTATGTCGAATAATCCGTTCGGGATCCGAAAGTGGTGAAAGAAGATCGTTCTATGAAGAACGAGTGTTCATACACCAAAAAGAAATCAAATAAGAAAAAGAAAAAGAAAATTAGAAAAGAAAATCTTTTTGGTTTTTATATAAAAGAAAACTTTAAAATCACAATATTTTTGTATTTTTCTTTTGTTTTGTTATTTTTGTGATCGATTCGTCACCCGAAATCGTTTCCTTCAAATCTACTCACAACGAGGGAGTTGGTTGTAGAATTAAAGTAATCCGATATCGACTAATTTCACAATCTCTTTTTGCGTTCGAACTTATTTGGTTTACAACACTCTGTAGAGTGAGGATGATTTATTATATTTTTGGTATTTTGTAAACACTTTAGGAAAGTGTTTAATATTTTTGATTTTTTACTTTTTATAAAAGAAAATATATACAAGGAAGGTTTTTCAAAAACAACGATTTTACAAAAAAGAAAACCAAAATTCACTTCAACCGTCCCCGGTAGCGGCGCCAAAAATTGATTGATTTGAAAACAAATTATATATTTATAAGTCCAAGGAATCACTCAACGAATAAGCAAAACCCGGGTCGTGTCCGTGTGAAGGTGAATGGAATCGTGATAATCGATTCGTGAAATCGTGTAGTGAAAAAGTAAAAAGTGAAAGTTTTTAAGTTTTAAAACTAATTATATGAAAATACAAGCAAAAAAAAGTAATCAAGCATAAAGGTACAAGCACATAAAGCACAAATGTCAAAAACGTAACGTAAACTAAAAATAACGTCTATGTTACAAATTAAAACGTAAATTTTAAGCTAAACTAAACCTACGGGGTCAAATGAAATTTTTAAAACTTTAAAATGATAAAAGAAAATTTTAGGAAAAAGAAAAATATTATTTTGACTTTTTATTTATTTAATATGAATTAAAAACTATTTTTGTATTTTTTATTTAATAAAAGAAATTCAAACTAATTATAAAATGAAAATTTTATTCTACAAATTTATTTTCTAAAAATCTTAATAAACTGAAAATGAAATTTAAAAATAAAATCAGAAAATATTTTTGTCTTTTTGTGATTTAATATGAAATTAAAATTGATTTAATATTTTAAAAACTAATTAAAAATAAAAAGAAATAGTAAATCTAATCAAATAAATCTGGGATTTTTACAGAAAATCTAAAATTTTATTTGAAATCTGATAAAAATAAGAAAAGTTGAAAAATAAGCAGTAAAGTGCTTATTGGGCTTAAAAACAACTTATTACAAGTGCTTATTAATAAGCACTTGTAACAAAATTTGATGAAATTGTTAAGCCCAAACAAGTAGAAATCAGATCAAATATTCACATAGAACACTCAGATGGATCAATTTGCAGTTTGATCATAAGCTAAGTAATAAGCTAAACTGATTCAGAATGAGCCAGAGGCTAAGGAACAATGTAAATCACTAAAGTACACACAAATGAACTCAGAATGAACAAATAATCTCAAAATGCAAGTCACAAAACACTTATTCAAACCTAATGAAAATTCAGCAAAGAAGGATTTAAGGTCCTACTTTCAGAATCAAATAAGCAGTCTAATAAAGTTCTAATGAGCAAGCTTAAGGGGGCAAATGATCAATAGCACTACTGAGATACTAGAAACACAAAAAGCCCTATCACTAGTGTTCAATTGCTAACCTAATTATCCTCTAAAACAGTGGCTAGAACAAACTAACTAAACTGCTACTTTTAACAAATCTGACTTTTTATCTTTTATGCAACTTTGACTAAGCTGAGTTTCATTAGCCTAAATCTGTTACTAAGTGTATATTAAACATGATTAAGCTTTAAAATCTAAGTCACTAACACAAAGTATAACAGATTAACAAAAACTCATACACAGAATTCTAATGTAATAGATAGAATTAGAAGGATTGTCGAATTTTGACTATAGTGAACTATGACCTACTGATTTTATGTTCTAATTATCCTAATTATGCCTATAGTGAACTGTCTAAGTTACATTACCAACTAAAGAACTACTCAAACGCATGGTTGACTCTCAAATCAAACATGTTATGGAATTCCATAAGGCATTACACTCATCTAGTGAAGAAAGCAAAAACACCTCCCAACCTTCCACATTTGCTCCTTCAAGCTCAAATGATCCACCACCAAAAAATCAAACCCCTCTTCCACAAAAATTTCCCCGCCATGGTTGCGGACATTGTGAAAGAACCGCTCACATTAGTGAGGGATCTCGAAACGACATTCGTGAGCTAACCAATGAAATGCGGTTTATCCTAAACCACATTTTGGAACGTCTAGAGTCTTTGTCTCACCCACCTCAAGTCTAGAGTCTCCAACAACATTAGGATTGCATCCATTGGACCACCGAAACCACAAACCAACAAACCAAGCATTTTTCTCTTCCACCAAAACCAAAATAAAACACGCTACATCCTCCAACATACGTTTTCCTCCCCCAAACAACCTTACCCTTGTTTTTTGGAAAATGTTTCTCATTAAGGATAGTGATGGTTTCCTTTTTAAAGATGTAGGATTTTATCTTCTTTGTTTCTTTTTCTTGTGTCTTTTAGAAATAGGATGATTAATTACGTCATTTCTTGTCTTTGACTTTCTAAAGTCAAATTTTACGTGAAATGGATTTCATTCTACTATGAGATATGCTTTGTTTGTTGACCATTGAAGTATTGTGATTGAGCTATACCTTGTTATGGTAACATGTATATCTTGTGTTTTCGACAATAACTTTCTTTTGTAGGATAATCACTCATGTTTCCCTTCCTTGATACTCCGAGTTAGGGGAGTAACATTCAAGGGGGAGTATGAGTGTTGCATCATCACGCTTCAAAACATGTTCTATACTTGTCTTGTGCGGCAACTAACCTTTCTTTTGTAGGTTCAAAATCCATGACTTCTTCCTTGATACTCCGAGTTAGGGGAGTAATATTCAAGGGGGAACATGAGAATTGCAACTAACCTTTTTCTTTGTAGGTTCAAAATCCATGGCTCCTAACTTGGCACTCAATTTAGGGTGAGTATTGTCCAAGGGGGAGCACGTGCATAAGTTCCACTACGCTACTCTTCTTTTTGTTTCGACAAAAAGGGGGAGAAGTTTAACTTGTTTTCATATTTCTAACTTTTTACACTTCTTTTTATTATTTTCGTAAAACAATTTTTAAACTTTATAAGACTTAACACTGAACATAGTGACTTACTTATAAATAAAGTTTACATTTTGTCATCAACAAAAAGGAGGAGATTGTTAATACAAATATCGCCTAAAAATGTTATTTATATTTTACGATCTTTGCTAAGTTTTGTTAATGACAAAGTACAAACTTTAGCTTATAAGTAATTCATCACTTTAGTTTTAAGTCTTGTATAAACTAGACTTTACATTTCTTTTTAAACATAACATAGTTTTTATTTCTTTAAAAAGAAAGTGTCACATCTCATTAATGTGCATTTATGGAAAGTTTATGTGTTTGACCATCTTTGGTTCTTACACATCTTTGGAAGTATTCCACATTGAGTCAATGCATGAAATAAATTGATGTGACCTTGTTTGTCTTGGAGAGATTTACTTTGTGTGCAAGTTTTGTTCTGTCAGTTCTGGCGGAACCCTGGGGTTACACGGGCGGAACCCTTCTGAGGGTGCTGCCGTTTCCGCCAGAGCTGATACTTGTTTGTGTATAAATACCAAACAACTTGCAAGAAATCCCTCATCACTTTAGAAAATATATTTCATATATTCTCTCATCTAACTCAATAACATTTGACTTGTGTGATTTTCTTATGTAGCAAAGGAGTTCACAAGTTCATCCAAGAAGTTACAAGTTTCAACTCATAAGTTGCAAGACTTGTTAGCTTTGTTATGTATAGACTTTGGTAGTTTATACTTAATTTGTATCTTGTGTAGAAGTGATCGGTTAGTATTTTAGGCCTTAAAATACATAGTGTGACGGGAGTTGTTGTACCCTTGTAAAAGAACTAACGGGAGTGGTTGTACCCTTGGTAAAGAACTCGACATCTAGCTTAGTGTCGGTAAAGGAATTAGGCGACGATAGGTTGGTTCTACCTTGAACTAGAACTCGGTATTTAGCTTTGTACCGGATAAACGTGTAAGCGACGAGTGTAAAGGTTTCTCCACCGGGAAAGGAGTTTGTTGACTAGTGCTTTAAACTCTCGAGTTGGATACTCGGGGCGTGGACGTAGGGCAAGGAAAATAGAGTTCCTTGTAGCCGAACCACGATAAATACTCGTGTCATGGTTTGATCGTTTCTTTCTTTATTCTTACTTGCTACTCATTATCTTTTAGATCATATCTTTGATAGTATCCTTGCTTACATCTTTGAATTGTTTGAAAGTATATCTTAGATTATATCTTTGATTATACGAAAGTTTTTAAAAGATAATTAACTTAAAAGGCGGTAAACTATTCAACCCCCCCTTCTAGTTTTCCACAATTGGCATCAGGAGCTACGTTACTCAAGATCTTTAAAATATATTGTATTTTAAAACTTGGATCGATCCATGGATTTTAAAAATCTCAAAGAACGGCAAAAACCACCGCTATATGAAAAAGAAAACTTTCTTGAATGGAAAAGTAAATTTGAAAACTATGTGAGATCAATTGATCAAGACCTTTGGCATATTATTTTTATTTGTGATTTCAAACCAACGAACACGAGTTTTGAAAATCAAAATGATTATTCAAAACTTGATAAAAACACTAAAGCTAAGATAATGATTTATAAAGCTTCACCAAGGGTCAAATATGAAAGAGTGTTAGTTTGTGAAACGGCTAATGATATTTGGAAAAATTTGTTAAACCATCATTAAGAAATATGTCAAGTCAAAAATGATCAATTTGATCTTACATATGAGTTAGAAATTCTTGAAAAACTAATAGATAGACACTTAATAGAAGTGAATACATGTACTACTAGTTTAAATGTTTTAAATGAAGGTACAAGTGAAGATGAGTACGTATGTCAAAGAGAGCTTGCTTGCGAATCATGGAACGACACGGATGTAGATAAAGATGATCATCCGATTAGTGATTCTCAATTTATTGAAACAAAAAGCAAGGTATATGTTGAAACCAAACATTTTTGCTTTGACACATTTCTCTTAGATTTTTCTAAATTAGAAAATGAGTCTAAACTTTTAGGTAACATGAACCTAAAAACCATCTTCAACAATGAGTCTTCAAAATCTTTTGTGAATAATTTTGAAAAGGAAATCTTGTTAGAAGATAAAATGTCTAGACTTGAGAGTAATGTTAAAATTAATCTAGAATGTAAAATATGTCTAGATTACAAACATGAGATTAAAAAGGAAAATGAGAAAGGAAAAATGTTAGCTAAATTTGATGAAAGCTCAATATCTTGAAAGATTGTTGAGGAGTCAAAAGTTGTTTAGAGATAAAACCGGATTAGGATTTAACTCAAAAGCGCCATCAACAAGTAAAACAAAGCAAGTAAACTTTGTTAAACCTAGAAAAGAGATTTAGAGATAATTTAACCTCAAATAGAAACTCATGACAAAAGGATTAAGAATATCATATTCTATGATTTTATATGATTATCTAACCCTCTTGGATACATGAGTAATTGAGTTTCCAAGCGTATCGTCAAATCAAGATTTTACGCTTTGAGCTTATCATCTTGATAGCATCTCTATGTATGCAACTTAAAAGGTACACATTACTGCAACTTGCCTTTTGATTGTCTCTTGCTTCTAGCATTATGTGTTTTAGTATGTGTTATTGGTAGTGTGAATTCTTATGTGTTTATGTGCTATTAGAAATAACTAAGATTAGATTCTCTACGTCAAGGAATTTCATCTTTAGTACTAGTAGGAGATATAAGGTGGCTTCGGTTCTTTAACCGTCAAGAGACAAACATGAGAAACTCTTTAGTAAGTCTCACTTAACTCTTGCTCACAAGTGAGCTAACTAAGAATCTCCTAAGTGATAACATGTCTTACACTTTTGTGATGCTTGCTAAACAACATTCCTAAACACCACACTTTGGGTCTTAAATTGTGTTTTACTTCAACCTCTCTTTTGTGATAAATTTACATAAAATACACAAGATTAAATAAATCATATTAGCATAAATTAGGATGCATGGAAGAAAATGAGTTTTCAACATCTAGAATTTACACATCAAAAGTGACACTTAGTCATATGATGTTGTACCTCTTGGACTTTTTCAAAAACTAATAAAGATCACAATGTTTTATGAAAGGAAACCTAAAGAGTCGAGGAGTCGTTGAATATAACATTTAATGAAAGACCACCTCCTTCTAAGATATCATCTTCGGTAGATGATGACTTAGTCGAAAATCCAACAATGGTAAGACAAGCAAGTTAAGTAAATGACAAGGAAGATGTACTATTAAAAGGAATAAACATAGATGTTTAAAATCCTAAAGTCATATACTAATGAGTGTCACAACATTAAGGGTAAAGTTCAAAATATAAACAATGTCTTCTTATCTCGAGTCAAACATTGAATCAAGCAATATTGACATAGGTCATATGACTTGAATCATGAGTCATTGGTAAAATCAAATATATTTGATAAAAACAAGCTTTTGGACATTAGAGTAAAACTACGAGTTTTAACAAATTAGATCTTTCAAAAATAGATTGAGTGACTGTAGTGTCAACAACTGAAAGACTTTTTGATAATACAAGCAAGCTCCAAAAGCAAGAAATTATCACTCAAGGATATTCCTAATTACTCTCTTGTTCTCAATAGTTAAGTAGTTGATGACTTATCAAGAATGAGATTAGTAAAACCGTAGATAAAACTAAACATAGAGAAATGTTCGGAAGACTACTTGTTTTCATAACAATTAGATTCAACATTATGTTTGGTACTTATCTATGTACTTGTTTTAGAAAAGAATCTAAAGCATCTTCTTTAGAAGAGAGATTTTGAACACGTCAAAAGATACTACACAAGGATTATGGTATCCCAAAAGAACGGGAAGAGAAACCATAAGTGTACACCGAGTTGAATTATGACGGTGATTAAGATAAGAGAAAAAGCACAAGTTGTACTTGCACTTTTATGCTTTCTTACCAAATGATTCTAAAAAAAAAAGCTTAAAGCTCTCAAAACAACATTGGACGAAAAAGCACATTAACAAGCTCCTTGAGATGAAGCAAACTCACGTCAACAACGGAATCCCTCATTTCAACAAAGGAAGCGTCAACGTCAGCTTCAATCCAATCCATTATGCTCATAGAATGACGTAGTGAGATTCATCGCCATAGAATTGGTAAAAATGTTCATTGAGGAACATCTCAACCAAAAACATACATTACGATAACTACATTGGTTCACACCCCTTCAAAACCTCACGGATTAGGATCTTCCAACTTTCCTAGACCAAGTTTAGGACTTATGAAACCTAAAACCTTAGTTTTGAACACTAGAGTATGATCACAACAATCACAACATATCTTCTTTGCTTTTCTGCTAAACCGGCGGAACCCTCAGCCCATACAGGCGGAACCAAATTCTTGGTTCCGCCATATCCGCCGAACCTGCAGTCTATTTTATTTTATATTCAAAACCAAACACCCTCTCAACTTGGTCATCAACTTTTCAAACAGCAATCACCCTCTCAAAAACACACAACCAGACGAATTTTAGGGCTTTCACTTTAATCTCTTAAAATCCAATCAACTTTGTAAGTGTTCTAATCATACATTTTTGATTCATGTATGACATTTTCATTTAAATTCATTAACTAGAATCTTAGGGTTTATGCATAAAACTTTTAATTCATGAAAAACTTGGTTGCAAACAAATCATGTCTTCCATTAGTTAAGAATTGCATCCTTTGTTTATTGAGTTCACCTTTGTGGTTATTACCAAACACACTAAGTGCATTGTCCCTCAAAATAACTTTACCAACTAGAACATAACTCTTCACCACATTGTTAAAACAAATGAAAAACATCATTGAAACATCACTTGCATATTGTCTCTTGAATGCTAAAGGGGATACATAACTAATATGTATTTTCGGGTACATTCAATCGAAGACACATTCAATTAGGAGCGTTTTGGTTATCTTTTGTTTTTCCAACAAAATTTGCATAACAAAACAATTTGGGCTTCTAAACGAGTCAAGATAACCAAGTCTCCACATTGTTTGCATATAGGAACACATTAGAACATCCACATTGTTAAAAGTCGTTAACATAAGATTTTGTGTTTTTCTAGGAATCAACATGCCTCCCGCAAAATTCTCCGATCACAAGGAAACCCTTAAGTACCTACCCAAACACCATAAGACCAAAGGACTTGATAAAGTTCAAGTAGAAACCTTTAACGCCTTAGAAAAAGGTTACGTTCATGAAGGTAGAACTATTGATCCGGCCTTTCTAGAAGGAACATCTATTAGACAAAACTTCGCCGCAATCAACTTTGATTGTCTCCTTGATATCGATGAGCCAATTTGTCCTAGGTTCATCTTAGAATTCTACGCAACCGTAACCCTCTCTTTAGATGACGACGGTGGGATATCACTAACCTTTACAACCAATCAAACACCACATTTCATACAATTGAGAGATTTTGCAACAATGCTTGGCGTCCCTAGTATGGGTACTTGTCTCTACACGGATAAGTGGCCCCTTTCAAGCCTTGATTCTATCGAGCGTTTCTATCCATACCATGAACCCTCTTGCTAGTAAGGAAGTTATTCGAGAGCATCTCTTTGTTAGGACCTCCGACACTAGGAAGAATCGTTCGGGAAATGATGTGAATAAGGACCCCTTTGGTATGGAGCTCAATGAGCTTAAACCACAATTTAAGAAGTGGGAAGAAATTCTTAGGGCCAATGTCATAAGTTCCATAGGAAATAGAGACCATGTCAGCACATGTCTTAGCTACATGCTCTATAGCATTTCCACCGGTCAACCCTTCAACTTAGCTTACTACCTAGCTAAAAGAATGGCCGACATACCATTAGTAGGAACAACCACTCTCCCTTATGGAATGCTCCTTACTCGCCTCTTTAGAGCCATCTCTCCCATTCCTCCAAACAATAGGGGAATTAAACTCGACTACAATTTGGTAGCTCACACATTCGTCCCTCTAAGTGACAAGAGAGTGTTCAAAGTTAAAGGGAAACGCACTCGCTCTCCTTCACCATCATCATCATCATCCGACATGAGTGAAGATGGAAATCTTCCAAATTCAAAGCTAGCACCTTTAGACTACCTTCAACAACTTCCCACAATAACGAATGAGTCCGAAGAATTCAAGCAAACAAAAGGAATGTGGAAGTGCATGGCAAGGTACATGGGAAAGATGAAGAAGAAGTTGGATAGCTTGTGTGATGAAGCTTAAGGAGTGTTTGGCACTATTTAGTTTTTAGAACGTTGTAGACGTTAAACTATGTGTTTCATGTTAAGCTTTCTTGTTATTTGCTTTTATGCACTATTACGTTTGTTTGACTATTTGTCTATCTCATTGCTTGTGAAGAATGATGATATGTGATCTTATTGAATTTCTTACTAAGTATAGAAATATTCGCTAGCCCCCGGTCAAAGTCCTATAAGACGAGTATTTTGATGTCTATTTTTTTTATTTCCTAACCCGCTATACATTATATTTTTAATTTTAAGAGTTTTCGAAAAAATTGAAAATCGTCTTGCGGGTCAAAATAGTGGACTGCCTCGTTTTAGAGGCCTGGCGGAACTGGCGGCACCCTCACAAGGGTTCCGCCAGTGTAAATTCTGGGTAACCCAGATTTTGGCCCAACGGAACACACGGAACCCTCAGAATGGTTCCGTCCGTGTAACCCGAAGGTTCCGCCAGTACACTGCAGAAAATTAGCTTTATTTTTCAAAATTTCACAATTCATAAAACACTAAATCCTTTCCTTTAGTGAGAAACTACCTTCCTAACACTCCATAAAACACATTAGAACCATTTTCACTCATTAGAACAATTTGGAAGCCACTTCCCGCCAAAATTCAAATTCAAAAAANCACTAGGAAGAATCGTTCGGGAAATGATGTGAATAAGGACCCCTTTGGTATGGAGCTCAATGAGCTTAAACCACAATTTAAGAAGTGGGAAGAAACTCTTAGGGCCAACGTCATAAGTTCCATAGGAAATAGAGACCATGTCAACACATGTCTTAGCTACATGCTCTATGGCATTTCCATCGGTCAACCCTTCAACTTAGCTTACTACCTAGCTAAAAGAATGGCCGACATACCATTAGTAGGAACAACCGCTCTCCTTTATGGAATGCTCCTTACTCGCCTCTTTAGAGCCATCTCTCCCATTCCTCCAAACAATAGGGGAATTAAACTCGACTACAATTTGGTAGCTCACACATTCGTTCCTCTAAGTGACAAGAGAGTGTTCAAAGTTAAAGGGAAACGCAGTCGCTCTCCTTCACCATCATCATCATCATCCGACATGAGTGAAGATGGAAATCTTCCAAATTCAAAGCTAGCACCTTTAGACTACCTTCAACAACTTCCCACAATAACGAATGAGTCCGAAGAATGCAAGCAAACAAAAGGAATGTGGAAGTGCATGGCAAGGTACATGGGAAAGATGAAGAAGAAGTTGGATAGCTTGTGTGATGAAGCTTAAGGAGTGTTTGGCACTATTTAGTTTTTAGAACGTTGTAGACGTTAAACTATGTGTTTCATGTTAAGCTTTCTTCTTATTTGCTTTTATGCACTATTACGTTTGTTTGACTATATGTGTATCTCTTTGCTTGTGATGAATGATGATATGTGATCTTATTGAATTTTCATGCTTATGTTATTCTTACTAAGTATAGAAATATTCGCTAGCCCCTGGTCAAAGTCCTATAAGACGAGTGTTTTGATGTCTATTTTTTGTATTTCCTAACCCGCTATACATTATATTTTTAATTTTAAGAGTTTTCGAAAAATTTGAAAATCGTCTTGCGGGTCAAAATAGTGGACTGCCTCATTTTAGAGGCCTGGCGGAACTGGCGGCACCCTCACAAGGGTTCCGCCAGTGCAAATTTCTGGGTAACCCAGATTTTGGCCCAACGGAACACACGAAACCCTCAGAAGGGTTCCGCCTGTGTAACCCGAAGGTTCCGCCAGTGCACTGCAGAAAATTAGTTTTACTTTTCAAAATTTCACAATTCATAAAACACTAAATCCTTTCCTTTAGTGAGAAACTACCTTCCTAACACTCCATAAAACACATTAGAACCATTTTCATCCATTAAAACAATTAGGAAGCCACTTCCTACCAAAATTCAAATTCAAAAACCAACTAACCCAAGGAACCCTCAAAAAGGATCCTTCAAACCATTACAACATTTCAAACCAAAACATCTCCCATGAACACATAGCATTGAGTGCTTATGATAGTCTTTCACTCAACCCAACTCCATTGGATTGACTTCCAATGATTTCACAAGTTCTTGGTAATCTTCCAAATCATTACAAACCACCATCTTTGTATGGTAGAACATCAAATCCAAACACTTACTTCCATGACATGTTTTTCCTATAAATTTGATCACCTTTTAACAAACCCAAAACTCACACCAAAACCATTACTTCACTCAATCTCAAAACTCAAACTAGCCAAAAGAATTGAGATGACTAAGTCCAACACCTCATCGGAATCATCAAGAAAACACACTAGGATTAGTGTAAAACCTTGTTGCTTCAACAAAACCACCAAATCAAACTCATCATCAAGTGACTCATCACTTGACATTACATCACCCATACAAGATTACATCAACCTTTCTACACAAACACCATCTTCAAGACCTTCCAACACCAACACAATCATTATTCAAGATTTGCTTAATGTTGCAAATCCAACATCCTCTCTCAAACATGGCAATACAAACCCACACACCTTTTCACCATCAAATGATTTAACATTGCAACAAACTCAACCATCAAAAACTCCATCACCACAATCTCCAATTCCTACACCAATGGAACTTTTTCATACACCACCAACATCACCACATTCACGATTGGAAACTTTGGACAACCTTCCACCTAGATCACCTCAATCACCAAAATTAACTTTCATGGAACTCCTCCAAACAACTCCAACACCACTATCACCAAACTTGGAAATGTTAGAAGATCTATCATCTAGATCATCTAATCCTCCATCATTGTCATTCTTTGACACCATTGCTTAAATGGAAACTCAACCAAGTGAGCAATTAGAACATGAACCCCATCAACCATCATTGGTAGAGCTTTTGGCTTATCGATATGCTAGACCCTCAATTTTTCCACAAGATCAAGGTCATACACACCTACCATCTTTTGTGTTTCACCCCATTTACAAAAACCTTCATGGTAATCCTTCCGGAGATCCTAGCTTTCGCCACTATATTCAACCATAAGAACCTCCACAACAACAACCACCACAAGATCATTCCCAACACTTCGACTCTCTATTTCCTTCTTATAAGAAAATAGAAGCATCCATATGGGATAAATCTCCAAACCTCAATGATGAACTAAACACTCATCTAAACCATCTTCATGCCTTCAAACGCATGGTTGACTCTCAAATCAAACATGTTATGGAATTCCATAAGGCATTACACTCATCTAGTGAAGAAAGCAAAAACACCTCCCAAACTTTCACATTTGCTCCTTCAAGCTCAAATGATCCACCACCAACAAATCAAACCCCTCTTCCACAAAACTTTCCCCGCCATGGTTGCGGACATTGTGAAAGAACCGCTCACATTAGTGAGGGATCTCGAAACGACATTCGTGAGCTAACCAATGAAATGCGGTTTATCCTAAACCACATTTTGGAACGTCTAGAGTCTTTGTCTCACCCACCTCAAGTCTAGAGTCTCCAACAACATTAGGATTGCATCCATTGGACCACCGAAACCACAAACCAACAAACCAAGCATTTTTCTCTTCCACCAAAACCAAAATAAAACACGCTACATCCTCCAACACACGTTTTCCTCCCCCAAACAACCTTACCCTTGTTTTTGAAAAATGTTTCTCATTAAGGAAACTGATGGTTTCCTTTTTAAAGATGTAGGATTTTTATCTTCTTTGTTTCTTTTTCTTGTGTCTTGTAGAAATAGGATGATTAATTACATCATTCCTTGTCTTTGACTTTCTAAAGTCAAATTTTACGTGAAATGAATTTCATTCTACTATGAGATATGCTTTGTTTGTTGACCATTGAAGTATTGTGATTGAACTATACCTTGTTATGGTAACATGTATATCTTGTGTTTTCGACAATAACTTTCTTTTGTAGGATAATCACTCATGTTTCCCTTCCTTGATACTCCGAGTTAGGGGAGTAACATTCAAGGGGGAGTATGAGTGTTGCATCATCACGCTTCAAAACATGTTCTATACTTGTCTTGTGCGGCAACTAACCTTTCTTTTGTAGGTTCAAAATCCATGACTTCTTCCTTGATACTCCGAGTTAGGGGAGTAATATTCAAGGGGGAACATGAGAATTGCAACTAACATTTTTCTTTGTAGGTTCAAAATCCATGGCTCCTAACTTAGAACTCTGTTAGAACCTAAGTTTATCAACATTTAATCAAGTCTCGGTTATTTCATCATTTGTAATAGGTTGCTAAGTTATTTAATCATGTAATGTTTAAGGGTAAGCCCTTTACTCGTCCAATGGGCCTAAAGCCCATACGAATTAGAGAAGGGAAGAGAAGGGAATGTTGCCCTAGCTCTTCACCTATAAATAGGACATCTATGTGATGCTTACTCTTGTTGGTTATTTCATTTACGTAAGGAAACTCTTGCACTTTTATTCTTCATATTTGATCTAATCAACCAAACTCTATTTCTCATCTCATTTCTATCAAATCAATACTTGTGTTTACAATATGGTGACCTAACAAGTGGTATCAATCGCTAGAATAAGGTGTAATCTTTGTTTTTGTTGCTAACGAACCATAAACAATTTTTTTAGTCGTTACTTTTTTGATAAAGTTTGTTACTTTCTTGTTTGTTTCGTGTTTTTATCACATCTTTTTCATCAAAACTTGTGTTACAAACTCAAACAACCAACAAAGTTTCAAAATTTCTCAATAAATCTTGATTCGTACTTTTGTACAATTTTTTGAAAATTTTCAAATTTTTGAAAAGTTGTTAAAGTTTGCAACTTTCTTTAAGATTTCATCATTTTAAGGTTAGTTGTACAAGAATCTTGGATTAAAAACGTGTTTTTGGATTGCTTTTACAAAAACAAAAATCTGCCAACTTTTGACAAAGTTTCGAAATCCTTAAACCCCAATCTTTCGAGATCTTTTGTTACTGCTCCTAAGGTGTTTTCGTTGGTTACTCAGTGCTTTTATCTCTTGTATAAGAAAGAAAACACTTCGACTCGTTGGATATTTTCGTTATTGTATAATCTCGAAAATTTTGTACATTTTTTCGAAAAATTTGAATTTTTCGAGATCTTTTTCTAACTTTTGAAATCTTTTGATTTTCGAGATCTTTGAAAAACTTTTGAAATATTTTCATAATCTTTCGAGAACTTTGACAAAATCACTAAAATCAAAAATCTCGAAACTTTTTTAAAAATTTCTCGATAAATTTGATTTTTTCGAGAACTTTGGACATTTTCGAGATCTTTGGCATTTTATCGAGATCTTTTGGACTTTGACTGTTTTTCGAGATATTCTTCAACAAAGTTTCGAGAAAACACTTGGGATAGTTTTCAAGGCTTGGCATAACACTTATACCTTCTACAAGATCCATTTACACACAAGTCTTTCATCATGTCTCAACTACCGTACTCAAACTCTCCTTACACTCCACGTCACAGTATCGACCCTCGTCATGTACTACACTTTGGTAATGAATCATATCCTCCTATGTTGATTAATGGAAACTACACTACATGGAAACGACGATTCTTACAATGGGTTGCTGATCGTCCACAAGCTGATCTCATACTGAAATCCATTCTTCATGGACCATATCAAATGAAATTCATTGCTGACTCAACAGGCTTCATTGAACTACAAACCAAAGACACTTTGACTGGCCATGACCTAGACCAACATGTTGCTGACTACCAAGCAAGTTGGTACATCACTCTAGGTCTTCCAAATTCCATCTACTCTATCTTGGATTTTGAAGCTTGTGCTCATGAAATGTGGAAACATCTTGAAGTCATGCATCAGTCACACAAAGACCTACGAATGAATCAGCTTCTACAGTCTTGTCTCCAAAGGAAGTTCATGAAAAGCATCCTCCCTGCTCCACAAATCACTCTTCAGAGCTATCTGGAATCGCGACTGACAAATTTGGTTAAGCTAGAAGATGATACTACTCACGTGGAAACAACATCTGGAAGATCTCATGGAATGACAAACATTACCTCTTATGTTCCTGTCATGGATAACTCACATGGAACTGTTGATATGCTATTAATGGCTGACACACATGAACTCCAGGTAAGTGACTCCAGTCCAATCTATGACAGTGATGCTCTGTATCAAGCAAATGATTCTTATCCATGCCTGATACATGACAGTGGTTCTCCGTCTAACTCTATCTCAGATAATGCACAAGTTGTTCAATCTGATTCTATGTTATCTACTCATATAACTGATCAAATGTCCACAGTGGTGTTATTTGATGATAATCCAATAAACCCAGTTGTTACAAGATAATAATGATCAACTTGAACAACATGAGCTTTTGTTTGATTCAGATGCCGAATGGAGAATGTCACTTATGACCAGCCAACATCAAAATATTCAGTGTCAAGCTCTGAATGAAAAGTTGAGAGACAAAAATGTTGCATTAACAAGAGAACTTGAGTATTGTAAATCACAACTCAATTTTTTCAAAACAAAAGCAGATAAGGAAACATGCTTAGAGACAAGACTTTAGAAAAACAACGAGTTACAAAACAAACTAAGCATGTTAACTGACTCTACTTTATTTCAATACTATAAATATTTCACAACTGAGATCCAATCAATGGAATATGCTGTTGAAAAGAATTCTGAACTCACTGTTGCCAACTTTCTTTCTCCTGTTGCGAAAGAAAGAAGGGAAATGTTACGAACTCAATTTACCCCAAGTCTTCAACGTTTGCATTCATATGCTAAGAGATGGGAACAGGAACTTAACAAGGAAGTCAAAACCATCATAAATGTTTTTCAAGAATCTGAACAAGCAATTTTAAATCAAAAACGTCAAAATCAATTTTTACAAAGAGAAGCTGACCGATTCTTGGAACATGTTCTTAGTGCTGATATAATTTCTGTGATTGTGAATTCTCTTTATGAATCTGGTACTTCTATGCTTGTTGATGATCACTGTGATGATGTTGAGTTGTTATCTAAACAAATTGAGACATTAAAAGATGAAAACGTTAATCTCCGAAAATACAATGATGATGTGCAAAACAAACTTTTAAATGAGATTTCTCAACTCAACAAAAAGCTTGAATGGTGTCAAAACCAAATTCTTGATTTCGAACTGGAATTACAAAGTCTTAAAACTTCCACAACTTTTCAAAACGAAAACGAGGAATTAAAAAGTCAAATCTCGAAATATGAAAAGGAAATTGCAGAATTGCAAGAAGTTACAGATTTTTGGCAAAAGAGTCGTGATGAATATTTTCATTCTAACCGAAAACTCGACAGTGAAATTCAAGATAAAATGCACATTATCATTGAGTTGAAAGAGAAAATACGTAAGCTTGAAAAAGGAAAATCTGTCAACACTAATGTAATTGCTCCAGGAATGTACTCATTAGACATAACAAATATAGCACAACACACTAAGAAGTCTAATTTGGATCCTTCTACTTCTACAGGAATAGTTGCCACTCATAGCGTTAGCAGATCCAAGCATAAACGAATGAAATGGAAGAATAGGATTTTGCAACGTAGAAGAGAGACACTAGAAGCCTCTGAAGTAGAAGAACACCCTAGGACTTTGAATAAGACTCATCCTGCACTAGATTTAGATACTGATTTGGCAAATTGTAATTCTAATCTATGTGTAACGAATGATGAACCTTTTAATGTTTTAAAAGTTGATGCTTCATGTGTGTTTTGTCGTAAGAGTATGTTATCTGGTAATCATTCTAAATGTGTTGCAAATTCTCTTTTATCTCGTCTTAAGAAACGTACATTAGGCAGAAAATCTAGGCCCACTAATGCTTCTAAATCTGTGCTAGGACTTATGCCTTGTATAGTTTCTAAGAATGATATAGTCAACCCAGTAGTTGCGAAAAATACCTCTAGGATCATGCCAACTGTTACTGAATTTGATATAAAGAAGGCTAAATCTAGTTGGAATTGGCAACGTTGGTTACAAAGGACACATAACTACAAAGGACACATAACTTTAAATGGATTCCTAAAATTGCTAACATGTGTGCTTCTAACCAAACGGAACCCACAACTTCTTCGGGTTTCACCCTTACCATTGTACCATCGTCGTCTCTTTCATGTGATGCAGGTGGTGCTAATTGTTCTATGGATTGTTGATAGCGGATGCTCCCGACACATGACAGGCAATCTCAAACTGTTAAGAAACTTTGTCTCAAAGTTCATTGGTACTGTCAGATTCGGGAATGATCATTTCGCTGCAATTATGGGATATGGGGACTATGTCAGTGGGAATATCGAAATTA
>LBNU01016957.1:17029-67020 GCA_014162995.1 Artemisia annua | reverse complement strand
AAACAAGCGCTTCGTGGGAGGCACCCCATGCTTATCCATCTATCTTCTTTCTATTTTCTAACCAATAACGTGAGGAGGGGCGACCTCTTCCATATCTTGTGTTTCGTGGTTGTTTGTCCAGGAATTTCCCGAATTATGATGACTCTCGTGCTCGTTGTTTGTCTCATCTCCACCCGAGTCTCATTTTTCATGCTTTTGGAAGTTCGCGATATATCCTAAATCTTATCGACTAACATCTTTGGCATAATTAATAAACGGCCCTAGACTTATGTTAGGATTACCCTTACCTTTTTAAACATTGAGGACAATGTTTCGTTTTAGTTTGGGGGGGTCAATCTTCGATTTGATTTGACTTGCACTTTCATTTGTGTCGTTTACTCACGCAACCTCGTTTTTCCTCAAAAATAGCAAAAAATTGAAAAATTTTGAAAAATTGTGAAAAAGAATAAATGTTGAAAAGTTGTGAAAAATAGAATAAAGTTTGAATAAGTGTTTTGACACCGTGTCGACTTTCTTGTTGGTGAGAGTAGGAATAATATTTTGACTTGATCGGGCGTGTTGAGCCCTAGCTTGTTCCCTTAACCAATGATGATCACATTAGCTTGTGCTAGTTTTGTACACAAGGAGCTATAAAACGCGAATTCTTCTTCTAGAATCTGCAAGTTCCCGTACATTACTTTATATATGCGCAGCTTAAAAGCTTCCGCTAGTCTTTTACATCAAAGGAGCTATAAAATGCGAATTCTTTTATTAGAGTTTGCAAGTTTCCGTATTTGACTTTAAATATGCGTGGCTTGATTATCGGCTAAGTATTCGCGAGTACTCATTATTTGAGAACTTTAAAAAGGCGAAGAGCGAGAAATGATAGTGTTTATTTAGAAGTTAGATGTCATACGTGGAGTAGTGGTTCTTTTTAAAGCTCATCGAAGGTACTTGTGGCTTTTTCGTTCCCATCAGCTTGTTTCACCCCATATCTTGTGTATAATAATTAAAGATATTTCGGTTTTGACGAAATTTAGTTCTTTATCTTCTTAAGAGAATTTTTGCTTGAAAAATTGGGTACACATCAAGGATACACGCCATCGTATTGAGTTGTATTGTATTGTTTTACGTTGTATTGCGTAGTACGCATGTGGTTTCGGAGCTACCCTAAAGCCCGGTATTCATAAGAGCTAAAGTGCTTTGAGACTTCGGATTGAGATCGGACCTTGGATCCTACATTCTAACCCTAGCAGTTGGCGGTAGGTCTTGGATTGAAACCGTGAAGGTTCGGAGTTGAAAAGTTACTAAGGCAAGAAAAAGAAAGAAAAGAAATGAAAGAAGTATGAAAAAAGTGAAAAATCAAAAGAAAGAATAAGGATTTATGTTGAGATTTATGGATTATGAGCTTAAGTGTTAAGACTAAAGTTGGTCGCGCGTGAGGTGCATGTTACGATCCTAGATCGGGCGCATGAGGTGCACGTGAAATGTACTCGCCAACTTATGTCTATTTTGATGTATTCCAAAGTCTATGTATGTATCCAGTATCCTTGATGTGGACCTCATTTTTCATGCAAACCTTCTTAAGAGAAGATGACTAACTACTTAGCGTTGGGATTCTTGGTATCTTTATCGGACTAATTCATATTGGAACGAGAATATATGAAGCAATTCATTTCTCAACTTAATTTAAAAAAATTCTAGATACACTAAGATTTGGGAACAAGGGGTTTTTACACAAGTAACTACGATGAGTAGTATTGATATCTAACTTGTAAATAAATGGTGATCTCGTTCATAAGCTTAGTCTGGGAATTTGTGAAAAATCAAGGATGACGAATTTTATCCTTTGGTCACTTTTCTATGAATTGTGTTTCTACTCTATGAACCTAATAATTATCGCAAGATAATGAAAGTCGATACACCGTCATCTGAATTAAGTTGTGAAAAGTTCGTAAAGTTATAAGTGTAATAAATGATGAAAATAAGAAAATGGTAAAACGAGGCGTTTAAGGGAATAAATGGTTTCGTATCTCTTTCGAACATTTTGCTACTTTTCAAAGTTAAGTAAAAAGAGTTATGAAATTATTTATCTCTAAAGAGTGATTGAATCCCATTGCGTGAGGACACGACAATATCTTAGTTTGGGGGATTTTTTTCTTGCTCCTCCAGTCTACAGCTCCTCCATTAATAACAAAGACATATCCCGTCTGAGACTTCGTATCATCTTTATCACTCTGAAAGGATGCATTACAGTAACCTGTAACATCAAGTTCTGTTTCTATATTTCCCCCATACACCAAAAACATATCTTTAGTATTCCTTAAATACTTAAGAATGCTTTTAACAGCATGCCAGTGCTTTCCACCTGGATTCTGTTGATATCGACTGGTCAAATTTTGTGCAAACGCCACATCTGGCCTTGTGCTTTTAACTGCATACATGATTGATCCTACTGCCGAAGCATATGGAACATTCTTCATGTATGCCACCTCTTCAGGTGTTGAAGCACATACTGCACTACTTAAGCCATGTTCTACTTGTATTGGCAAATATCCTTTCTTGGAATTTTGCATACTGAATCTCTTCAATATTTTATCAATATAAACACTTTGGCTTAATCCAATCAATCGCTGAGATCTATCTCTATATATCTTAATTCCAAGAATGAATGCAACTTCCCCTAAATCTTTCATAGAAAAACACTTTCCAAGATATGCCTTGACTTCATGCAAACTTGGAATGTCTTTTCCCATGATCAATATGTCATCGACATATAAAATAAGGAAAATTACATCACTCCCACTAGCTTTGTGGTATACACATGGCTCATCAAGATTTTTGGTAAATCCGAACTTTCTGATT
Organism: Artemisia annua; assembly: GCA_014162995.1. Classification (NCBI taxonomy): domain Eukaryota; kingdom Viridiplantae; phylum Streptophyta; class Magnoliopsida; order Asterales; family Asteraceae; genus Artemisia; species Artemisia annua. The sequence continues at coordinate 64,176 of LBNU01016957.1, read as the reverse complement.
TCTCCATCAAATCTTTTATTCCATTGTCGTGATGCTTGCTTCAATCCATAAATGGATCTTTGAAGTTTGCATACACGGTTTGGAGATTCTGGATTCACAAACCCTTCAGGTTGCGCCATATAGATGTCTTCATCTAGGCGACCATTTAAGAAGGCAGTTTTGACATCCATTTGCCAAGTCTCATAGTCATAGTATGCAGCTATAGCTATGAGAATCCTAATAGCCCTAATGTCAGCTACATGAGAAAAGGTCTCCTCGTAGTCAACACCATATGTTTGGGTAAAGCCTTTAGCTACCAAACGAGCTTTATAGGTGTGTACAACGCCATCCATATCAGTCTTTTTCTTGTAGAGCCATTTACTCCCAACTACCTTGGCACCAGAAGGAAGGTCTACTTCTGTCCAGACTTCATTATCACGCATGGATTGCATTTCCCCATTCATAGCAACTTGCCATTTTTCCTTTTCAGGACTATTTATGGCAGCCCTATAACTAGTAGGTTCATCAAGATCCCCTAGTATAGTCTCCTCACACTCTACGTTAAGACATAGGTGTTCGGGAGCTTTCACAGGTCTTGTAGACCTGCGAATGGGAACCACTTCATCTTCAGGTGGAGGACCCAGACTATCTAGTTCTTCAGGAAGTTGGCTAGTATTTTTAGAAGGTGATGCATCTTCTTGATCATCTTCCAGATCATATACCCTCCCACTTAATTCTTGAGATATGAGTTCCTTTTCCAAGAAATATCCGTACCTTGCAACGAATACTTTATTTTCAGGGGGTAATAAAAGTAGTAACCCATTGTTTCCTTTGGGTATCCTACGAAGATGCATTTCACATATCTTTGTTGGAGTTTATCTGCTGAGTCACGTTTAACATACGCCTCGCAGCCCCAGACCTTTAGATAAGACAAGTTAGGAGCATTTTCAGTCCATAACTCATATGGTGTCTTATCCACCTTCTTTGTGGGAACCATATTAAGAATGCAAACAGCAGACTCTAAGGCATAATCCCAAAATGAGAAGGGAATAGTTGTTAGATTAAACATAGATCGTATCATATCTTGCAATGTACGATTTCTTCTCTCAGATACACCATTTTGTTGTGGAGTATATGGAGAAGTAAGGTGCTGGACAATTCCTTCCTTAAATAGATAATCTATGAACTCTTGACTCAGGTATTCACCACCTATCGGATCGAAGAGCTTTAATCTTCTTTCCAAGTTGCAACTCTACTTCTGCTTTAAACACTTTGAATGTTTTAAATACCTCATGTTTATGTTTAAGTAAATAAACATAACCATAACGGCTGAAATCATCCGTAAATGTTAAGAAGTAGCTAGCACCTCTCCTTGACACATGTCTAAGTGGTCCACACACATCTGTGTGAATTAGATCAAGTAGATCAGAAGCCCTTTCAATACGATTCTTAAAGGGTTTCTTTGTCATCTTCCCAACAATACAAGATTCGCATTTTTCAAATGATTCATCATTGATCTTATCTAAAAGCCTATCGTGTTGTAGCTTTTCCATGCGAGCCTTGCCAATGTGAGCAAGTCGACAATGCCAAAGATAAGATGAATCCAGAACNCTGGTTCTTCAGGAAGTTGGCTAGTATTTTCAGAAGGTGATGCATCTTCTTGATCATCTTCCAGATCATATACCCTCCCACTTAATTCTTGAGATATGAGTTCCTTTTCCAAGAAATCTCCGTACCTTGCAACGAATACTTTATTTTCAGGGGGTAATAAAAGTAGTAACCCATTGTTTCCTTTGGGTATCCTACGAAGATGCATTTCACAGATCTTTGTTGGAGTTTATCTGCTGAGTCACGTTTAACATACGCCTCGCAGCCCCAAACCTTTAGATAAGACAAGTTAGGAGCATTTTCAGTCCATAACTCATATGGTGTCTTATCCACCTTCTTTGTGGGAACCATATTAAGAATGCAACCAGCAGACTCTAAGGCATAATCCCAAAATGAGAAGGGAATAGTTGTTAGATTAAACATAGATCATATCATATCTTGCAATGTACGATTTCTTCTCTCAGATACACCATTTTGTTGTGGAGTATATGGAGAAGTAAGGTGCTGGACAATTCCTTCCTTAGCTAGATAATCTATGAACTCTTGACTCAGGTATTCACCACCTATCGGATCGAAGAGCTTTAATCTTCTTTCCAAGTTGCAACTCTACTTCTGCTTTAAACACTTTGAATGTTTTAAATACCTCATGTTTATGTTTAAGTAAATAAACATAACCATAACGGCTGAAATCATCCGTAAATGTTAAGAAGTAGCTAGCACCTCTCCTTGACACATGTCTAAGTGGTCCACACACATCTGTGTGAATTAGATCAAGTAGATCAGAAGCCCTTTCAATACGATTCTTAAAGGGTTTCTTTGTCATCTTCCCAACAATACAAGATTCGCATTTATCAAATGATTCATCATTGATCTTATCTAAAAGCCTATCGTGTTGTAGCTTTTCCATGCGAGCCTTGCCAATGTGAGCAAGTCGACAATGCCAAAGATAAGATGAATCCAGACCTTTCTTGATTCTCTTATGGTTGATGCTATACATTGAATTATTAACAAACGCATTATCATTATTATTCATTTCAATCTTAAAAATACCATTCACAGCAACAACATTAAAATAAAAAACACCATTTAAAGAAACTGAAATTCTATTGCTTGAAATAGTATGATGATAACCAAGGTTCAACAAACCTGAAAATGAAATTACACCTCTAACAATTGACGGTGCATAATGACAATTATTTGAAGATAGTACTAGGCCCGAAGGCAACACTAAATTAAATACTCCTATAGCTTCAACCCCTGCAGGTGTTCTATTACCCACGTGCAAGAATTGTTCTCCATAGGACAGCTTTCTCTCCACTCTAAACCCCTGCAAAGTATTGCAGATATGAATGCCACATCCCGTATCATATACCCATGAATTCAATTTATGAGATAGAGAAAATAATTCAATCATAAAGAACGCACCTGATGATGAACTGGGTTTACCAGCTTCACTCTGCTGCTTCTTTTGTCGCAAGTCATTGATGTAGAGCGCACAATTACGCTTCCACTGCCCTACTTGATGACAATGGTGACAAGCATGTTCCTTCTTGTTGGGAGGATTCACCTTTGGCTTCTTGGGTTGGTTTTGCTTCACCTTAGGATTTGGTTGATAGGCCAAAACCTGCTTGCCTTTATTAGCCACACCCTTACCCTTGTTCACATGCGATTTTTTCTGGATCCTACCTCCTTGAATTGCCAACACTTGCGGAGTAGGTGCCTTGCCCTTGTTTGGTAGATGCTTCTCATAGTCAACAAGCAATGCGAGTAACTCTGAGACTGTCTTCCCCAAGCAGTGCATGTTGAAGTTTTGTACAAAACCACCAAAATCCTTGTTAAGGGACCTGTTGATTAAGTTAACTTGAACATTCTCGGGGTAACCAAATTCGACCCTGTGAAGTTGATCAAAGAATTCTCTCATCTCATTCACATAGTCTTCAACTGGTTTACCATCACCATGCTTGTAATTGTGTAATTTGTCAAGTGACTCATACAATTCAACTGCAGGAGATTTTTCATAAGCCTTCTTGAGCTCATTGATCATGTCGTATGGAAAATAATACTCAAACTTCTTTTGCATTATTGGATCCATAATTTGAAGCATTAAGCACCCAATTTCATTGTACTTAGCATGCTCCACTCTCCATGCTGCTTTGACCTCTTTAGTAGCGGTCACAGCAGGCTCCTCAGGGCAAGCCGTATTCAAGTAATTGAGCTTACCAGTCGCTCTCAAGTCAATTATGAGTGATCTGTGCCAATTATTGAAGTTTTTCCCAGTCAATTTGGCTCTTTCAAGATGACTCTTGAAAGCAGCATACACGGAGTTATCGGGTTGAGCCATTTCTACAGAAAAAGTTCAAACATTTGTATTTTTGATAATACATATTTTCAAGCAAACATAATACCCATGGATATATTTATATAACCAACATAGTTTCTTGAAAATCTAGGATCCAACTTTTCATAATTTCACTACGTCAGTTGATCTGCTAGTAATGAAAGTACAAAAGATGGTAATCTGTCGAACAATAATTGGCAAACAATTTTCCAATTCCTAGATCATTTATGGGATTTACATCAAATTGATTCATCAATTTGCCATGTAAGCATGTTTCATCCCATCTCATGCCTTAAGTTATAGGTCTCACGCATCAACTTAATTAAGTCGTCTAACTTAGAAACTGCAAATTCTCCATGTGAGGTCTCACGCCTACTAGGAAATTTTCCTTGTCATTAATCTTTGGCCTAGGTCTCACGCATACCAAAGAAATAACTCCAAGTGTTCCTTATAGTCAGATGGCACGTGACTTAAATTTCAAGGGTATTTAATTTTTGATGTGTGTAATCAAAAAATATGTACAAAGATGTCATGCATTCATCTTTGTATCATAGGTTCATAAACAAAACTTTTACATATTCGTTTCTTTACATGAGCATAAATCAACAAAGTTTTAATTGAGGCGTTTAGCAAATTACAACATTGCCTTAAGATGCTTCGTACTAATAATGGCTTACTTGGTAAGTTCAATTTGACGCACAGGCGAGTGTAGAGACAGAATGGTGTCTCTCTAAGGCCACAATTTAATGCGAAGCCAAACTTATACCCACTTTATAGTTTGTCAAGTTAAGTCCGCTATTCACACCATTTTAGTACAGTTGCATCAATCAATTAAAAGTTTATGATTTTTAAAGCTCAGTACATGATTTCACCATTATTAAGTCCGCTTTATAATTTTATTGTGAAATTACCCTTTTGCTTACAATCATGTCACAAATATTTATAAACAAATAGCAATTAAATAAAATTAAACAACTTAATAAATGAACATGCTAAATAAATCAATTTACATGTATATATTATCTAAGACCCCCATTGGTTTTCGATCGATGTACCAATGGACCACATACACCATAAATGGTTGCGTAAGTCCTACGATAATAAATATACAATTAACACACAATTGATTAATATACACGATTTATGTGGTCTTCCCTAATATTAGGTCTTCCCTAATTATATAATTAATTAATTTTTAGTAATTAAACATGTCAAAACAATTTATTACTAAAACCCTAATTAATTAGTTCAAATCGCATAATTAGCATGAAATCATAACAACACGTAACAATTACTACATAATCATCATCCATGACAAAACTTGCATGTTTCACATAACACTTGTTATAAACATATAATCAAGTCATAGATCGCATATTCACAATGGCATATAACAAATATCCATAAAACTCACATAAAGATTATATGCAACCTAGGGTTTCTACAAGTTTTTACAAAATCAAAACCCTAATTTTTTTATTTAAAAAAATAGTAATCGACCTATAATTTTTTTAGGGTTTACTAAATTTTAAAACTTTAGAACACCACTACATGTAATAATCACAAACAATTCAATTTTATGTGTTTCGGTAATTAATTACAATGTATTAACGGCTCTTGATGCCACTGTTGGAATTTGTGAATCATAACAATTATATAAACAAGAAACATCATCAAGCACGCAGCGGAAATAGATCAAATTCATGTAATAATAACTAACCGAATATAACAGAATATGCGTACCTTTGTGATTTCTAGCAAGAACAAGAAATCAAGAATCAAGAACAATATAAACCCTAATTAGGTTTTAATGTGGATCGACTAAGGGTTTAGTCGAATAGGGCAACAGCTTGTTAACAAAAGTATGTTAATACTTCGTTCTCGAACACACGTACTATTAGCGTTTCAATTAGAAAAGCTAGGTTCTTAATCCACGAGCAAGCATTACTAGGTTGAGCCTTTATCAAACGAATAGGAACCCTATAAGGGTGTATTGATCGACTATAGCTCAAAGAAAGAGAGGAGAAGAAAGATTGGCTTGCTAGTGAACCAAGGAATGAGAGAATGAATACAAGGGGTCATGTATTTATAGTTTATCTTGGAGCACAAGATAACAACCCTAACCCTTTGTGGGTTGGGTGTTTGGCCGGCACAAGCCCAAGGGAGGATTCAAGATCCTTCCTTGGCTCTTGTTTCACTATAGTCCTTTATCTTTCGTCTAACGGTCGTTAGTGTCCGTTAAGTGTTTATTTTCGTGAACTTAATAATTATTCATACTTAATATAATAATTATTAATTAATTGAAACTCATACGTAAAGTGTGCAATCCCGAAGTCTCGTGTTCGAGTCCGGACATATTACATTAATTTATATACGTAAACTTTACAGAGACTAATTACGGTACTGAATGAGAGACATAAATGTGTTATGACATATAAAGTTAATATTACAGGCTTAAATATGTAACACACATTTTAACTGAAGTGTAATCGTTCTTGTTTATCAAAATCTCAAGCTTCATTTCTAAAGTTACTTGAGTTAGCTTAGGAGATTTTTTCCCAAATTAAGCTTAAGCTCTTGCATCCAAACACCACTTCTGTATTCAGTTGAGCTTATTACTTTCAGCTAGTGTAGTAAGACAAGCAACCTCTAAAGATCTCACCTTGAAATTACAATAAGAAAAAAAAAATCTAAGTTATAAGAAAAAATCAAACACATACAAGACACATACCCGTTAGATAGAAGTTAAATTTGCAGCACAGTTTAAAATAAAATCAAATGTCGTTTGCTTAATGCCTTTTAAACATTACTTCATAAATGATAGTTTCTTGTCTTATGTTAGAAGTTCAATTGCTTAAAAATCCATAACATTTATTTATGGGAAGAGCATTTCACTAGGTGCTTGTCATGGAGCAAGTAAAGGAACAACTAGTATGCCATTAAAAAAATTAAACCCATAATTATTGCACAGTTCAAACAAAATTTTAGTTCGTTTGAACTCACCAAAAATGTCGTTAATGAAGCTCGAATTCTATCGAAGAGAGACTGCAAATCAGTTTCATAGTTCCATGCGTGCCATGTATGTGATCATTTTTATGTGTTCTTCTACCTAAAATAGTTTGGTCCTTCGAGCACAATAATGTCAAAAAATTCGTGCATTGTCACCAATTAAGATGGTATTGGAGCTAGATTGATTATTAAGTTTGTTGTCTCGTGCATTTAGTAGTCGAAGTATCGACTAAGCAAAGTCTATAGTGAGTGATGCAGTGGCAAATATGGAGCACTGCAACAACGGATGATGTATGCTTAAGTTTTTTTATTTTCTCCTATTTCATAAGCTTTATGCTTTAGTTAGTAAAATAAATGAAATAACATAATTTATTAAATACTTTCACAAGCAGGCGTGTCATAAAACCCGACCCAACCTCGAATATGACTATTTGGGCCGGGTTACTCGGGCTCAAAATTATATTCGGTTCAACCCGAATGACCGAGTTCTGAATAGGGTCAGGTTTGGGTATGTTTTTATTAACCTACGCTGGACCACTGTTATGGGTAATTGGGGTATATTAGGCAATTTGCTATGCACTACAGAAGTAAAGGTAGCTTCCTGCGCTGGCCGTCGGATTGTAGTTTTGGAGCGTAGATGGCTATGCACTACAGGAACCGATCTTAACTTCTGCACTGGCATTTTGTATTGGTTTATGAGCATGTTGTGGCCTGTATTTCTATACATCAGCAGTTTTATTATGCAATAGGTATTGGGTTGGTTTTATAGAATTGGATTGCTAATATTGTGCATCAGGGTTGGATGTTGGTGTCGGGTTATTGCTTTAAGCTCTGTTTTGCTGATCTTGGGTATAGGAGATGGGGGTATGGGGTTGTTTTGCGTTATTTTTTGGGGCTCTATAGTTTTGATGATTTGCTATTTTAATGTATGTAAACTCTGTACTCTTTTTCCTTGCTCAAAGTTTTCCCACAGGGTTTTTATTCGGCAAGGTTTTTTTAACGAGACAGAGTTTTGGATGATTAGTGATTGTGATTAATACGTGGGTTTTGCAACCTTTGCACTTAGGTTTTACCTCTCAAGTGATCTTGAGAAGCTTACAACCCCCACCAGGCAGTGTACCTGACCGATGTAGTATAGTGAAGTGGCAAGTACCGGGGGATTGATCGTTCTCTCGGGGAATAGTGTCGTTAGGATTGAAAAGCTACTATAATTAGGTCTAAGGGTTGAGGGATGATTCTTTTTGTATTTTTATATTTTATGAAAGCAAGTAAAAATCTCGGTTTTTAGAAGAGTGGGTGGAATTAGTTGCTTCTCAACTAACCTAAATGACTACTTATGCAATTAAATTAAAATAACAAGAAAATTAAATGGTTGTGAAACTTATATGAGAGAAAAATGTGTTTACTTAGATTTCCTTACTCCCTAGCTATCTTTTACAGGTTAATTGGTTTGTTGTAATTGTGTGGATGACGGGTTGTATTCCTTTAAACCATTCGTAGGGTCGTGTACGATCTTCCCTAACTCTATAAGCTCCTACTTCACTCCTATGTCGAGCCGACTTAAAGCTCCTAACATGGGATCACTAGAATTCGCTTATGCATTAAATACAACCATATAATCGTAGTACACATCCGATTCATGTTTCTTAAGACGTTCAAGCAAGTTACCGTATAGGAGGTTAGCCAGTTTTCTTAAGCCTAACATCGACTTCACCCACCCACAACAATCACAAACAAACCAACAACATATAATCAATAGCTAAGTTTCATTAGATCCAAGCAAACACAATAAAGACCTAGCCTAGCATGTTAATTGAAAGACAAGCATAAGATATAATCAAACAACACATAGACATATTGATTGATTTGGAAAAAGACTTATCTTTAATTAAGCATCAAGGTTTCAAGGGTGAAAAACCCTTAAAAATACAGTAAAACATGAGCTAGGGTTTTTCCCAAAAGTTGCACACTAATGAATGAAAATTAGACGAATATATGTAGAATTTACAATATGACGGCGTCACCTTATAGAGTGTGACGCCGTCACCTCGCCGCCAAAACTCTTCTCGGATTGCTCAGATCCACTTCTGACGCCGTCTCCCTTTAAACTCTCTGGGCCGTCTCTCTTTGTGCTAAAACGTGACGACCTACAACCATTTACACGTGACGCCGTCACGTGTAATTCTTCCAAAATCTTTCTGGGGCATCTAATGCAAAAATTATCCACCTTGTTGTCAAAGAGTGACGCCGTCACCTTGTATAGCGTGACGCCGTCAGGTACTGTTTCCAGCATATTTTGAGACCATGTCGTTTTCTTCACTTTTATGCTCCAAAAACGTCCAAAATGCTTCCTTTTCCAGATTTCCTCTTCAAAGTACCTAAAATGACAAAATAAACGATTTAAGGCAATATTTGATCAAATAATTACAGATTATGGCTTAAATGACCCCCTAAAAGCTTAACACTTTTCGCCTCATCAGTGATGATTCACCCTACTTGATGATGGATTCTAAAATTATGAAGTTGTGGCATTACATGGAACATTCAAGTTTGCTGATGTATCTTGCAGTTGTGATCTGTTATAGGTTGAAGATTTTGTACTACTACTTGAAGGCTGCTGAATATGGTACTCTCCCTGTATACAGTCTTAACATTTTAGTTGTCTTTATGCTTTATTCATATGGTGATGTTTAAAATTACACTGGTTGGTCCCTTTTTAAAGCTCCATGTATTCATAGTATGAGTGAGGCTTTAGTTCAGCTTGCCATTTTGCTAGGACTGTATTAGGGAGGTACCTTGTTTTTTTTTATCAGTTTATGTTTTGGTTANTATTTTTCAAGATTGACAGAATTAGTCCTTGGATTGAGTTTGGAAGTTTGGCAGCTTAGGTCCTTGGAATTTAGAAGATTACAACATTGGTCCTTATCATATACATTTAATAAAATAAGCCTGATCCAATCCATAACCCTTACATAACTTGTAAACCCAAAAGCCCAATCATAAAAACAAAACCCGGCCCAATTCCTTTACCATGACCCGGTTCAGTTTATGAAAACAAATAAATATAAAAAATATCCAAACGCGCCTTATATCTTTTTCCCTAATCCCCTTTTCCAGTCAAGAACCCTAGCTTCAATTAACCTCAAATCAAACCTCGTATTAAAGGGCTTTTCAGTCAAATCATTACCCTGACACCCTGTCAGCATTTGCCAGCAATGGAATGCAACGTGGCAGCAGCAGATTGGCCCAGACACGTCACAAGATGAATTGGAAGCTTCTGATTGGCTGGATGGTGTCACAAGGGATCCAAGGACGAATATTCAAGGGATATACCTTTTCTAGAGGCTTCTCAACACGCTCCTTCTCTCATTTCAGGCTATATATAGCCCTTTCATCTCACCATTTGAAGTTTAGTTAGTTAGTTAGTTAGTTAGTCAGTGAGTTGAGTGATTAGTAGTAGTAACTAGTGAGAGTTATTTCAGTGAGTTTACTTTGTATTCAACTTGTAATCCTTTCCATTTCTCTAATAAAATTCAGTTTTTAGCTTAATTCCTTGTAATTTTCAATCTGTTTCCACTAATACATTCAAAGTTGTTTCAAAAACTCTTGAATTTGTTTCCAGAAGCTTACTCAAGCTTTTCATAAGCTCTTAGTTAAAGTTGTAATTGAATTTACTCAGTTTAGTAGAATTGTTATCTCATGGTTAAATAAAGTGAAAGGAGCAGGGTATGAGTTTGAAATTGGTTAAGAATTTGTGAAGGAGCTAGTTTGAGCTTATCCATAGTGGTAGGCAAGCTCTGGAAGATCTCAGAAAGCTGAGATCCAGCTTGTAAGTCTCAATTTTCAATATTAGCCTTTAATCTAATTTCATGCTTTGATTAGTTCTTATCTGAATAGCTAGTGTGTTGTAGTAAATTCTGTTTAGATTAGTCATTTGAATGCTTCATTGTTCTATAGTATTCATGTGGTAGTTAATCTGCTCTTATCTAATGATTTAGCTTAGTTACTGCTATAAAATTGCTTATTGTGTTTCATTAGTGTATTGTAGATTGCTACTGTATTATTGAGCTTCTATTAGTCTATTACATCAGAACATGTTGTTGTTTGGTGGTATTATGGATTGAATCTCATTGTTACTTCATAATAGTTAACTTCTGTTAGAAATAGGAGTGTTTGGTATTAGGGAGTTAGCTGCACTTGATTAGGTTTCAGTTGAATTTACTTGTTCAGACATCAAACATAGGTTGATATTAGAGTGTATTAGTCATAATATCCAGTAGGTTAATAGATAAAAAGTCAAAAGTGATTTTAAATTGTCCATACAGTTAACTGTGGTGATAATCGAGTTGCTTGATTTTTCTAACTGTTGCACAAGTAGACTTTTTAATGGAATTCAGTGTTACTTTAGCTTAAAACATCATATTAGAGTAAATAGGATAGATCTAAATCCATTAGAGTCAACTGTATATGAGTATGCAAAAGTCAGCATATGCTGATTTGTTGCAGTCACATATGCAGTTTTAGTAGCTGAACATGTGTCTAATTGGACATCAATTAGGATGTTTGTGATAGGGCTTTTAGCATTTTCATACTCTTAGCCATGAAGTTAATCTTTTGCCCCCTTGATATCTTAGTTTTCAGCTTATTTGAGTGCTTATTTTTGATCCACAAACTGGTACCATTTCATAGTAAATGCTGAATTTTTCATTTAACTGTACTTGGTTGATTTGTCTTGTGTTCTGAGTTTATTTGCTTGTTTTGAGTTTGATTTAGTGTGTTAATGCTTTTTACTCAGCCCTAAGTTCTTTGTTATGCTTTTAGTGCTTATTTGCTCATTTAAAGTGCTTATTAGAGATTGCTTCTAACTGTTCTTGCATNAATAATAATAATAATAATAATAATAATAATAATAATAATAATAATAATAATAATAATAATAATAATAATAATAATAATAATAATAATAATTGGTCCAACTAAAATAACCAGTCTAAAGGTAACATACAAGAGGTATATAATGATATTCAATGGTAGTATCATCAATAACATTAAAGGTAATAAACTCTTTATTCAAATTTTCTTACATTGACACAACGCTTACTATTTGATAAAATCATAAACAACTATGTCACTCATGACCAATCATGCATTTTGGTCCATCCGTCTGGAAATGGAGTAAGGTGTGGTCCCAAATAAAATCCAGTATCTCTAACTAACCAGAAACATTTTCGTGCTTTATGAAAATTCCATTTGCCTGAGCAATGTGGGCTAGTATTATGATCGAACACACCGAAAGAAGCGGTCCTTGTACCATTCCAGATGAAAGAAGCATAGAAAAAGGTAGTTTTCCAGATATTTTCACAGAAATACCAGTTTTCATTTTCGTTCAATGCAAGAGTATGGTATCCCAGATCATCATCCTTTGATTTTACATTAACAGTGATTGGATCATTCATCGTGTTATAGATATAGATGGCAAAAAAATCCCACCCACAATACTTTTTGGCATTAGCTGTCGGAGTTTTTGCTATTGGAGATGTGTTTGTGGTGAAAACAAGGTAAATGAACAAGAAAATAAATGACTTCATGGGTGTGTTGAATGGGCATATGACTATATGAACCTATACGAAGATTATGTTATATAGACCAAAAAAGTTGGTTTATTAATTTCAAGTTAATATCTAAAAGTTGAGTTTCATGGTTTAAATGTAAGTATTAATGATTTTGATCCATTGAGGAAAGTTTAATTTCATGGTTTAAATGTAAGTATTAATGATTTTTGACATATTCACATGAGTTTCATTTGCGTCATTATACTCCCTTCGTCCCAAAAAAGTGTCCATCTTATTTTTTATTTTTGTACCAAACAAAGTGTCCAGATTTTAGTTTTAGATATTAATTATCAGTGATCTTCCTACTTTACCCTTATAATCAAAACATGTATTAATTACTCATTCTTAATTTCTATATTAACTATAAGGGTAAAAATGTCTTTTTTATCAATTTAAACTATCATTAATTACACATATTATAATTTGTCCAATTTTTATTTGTGGACACTATTTTTGGGAAAGATAGAGTAATAGAAGTTGAGTTTTCTGGTTAAATGTAAGTATTAATGATTTTGATCCATTGACTTGAGTTTCACTTAGGTCATTATATTAAATGTTGAGTTTCATGGTTTAAATGTAAGTAATGATTTTAACCCATTCACATGAGTTTCATTTGCGTCATTATAATAAAAGTTGAGTTTCATGGTTTAAATGTAAGTATTAATAACTTTGATTCATTCACTTGAGTTTCATTTGCGTCATTATATTTAAAGTTGAGTAATGTTAAGTTTCATGGTTTAAATGTAAGTATTAATGATTTTTACCCATTCAGTTGAGTTTCATTCGTGTCTAGTTTCTTGGATGGGATAATTACAAATATGGCCAAGTTGCCCAAACCTTGGGGATTTTACCTTAAAAAGAAAAATTCTGCCTTTAGCCTTGGTTTCCCAGACAACCAAAATTCCGCCAATCACAATACGCCACCTGTCTGACCAAAGTACAATAGCTACAGTGATACGAGGTATTTGAAGTGTATTGTATTTTGGGCAACTTCTTTTTTGGGGCAACAAATACATGAGTAACTGGGTAATTTTGTCATTTTGCACCTTACTCTCAAAATATTCACCCAAATCAACCCCATTATAAACCATCACAACTCAAGAACCTTCTCCTAAATCATCTCACAACTTTCTCCTCCAATAAACCACCACAACAACCCAACAACCCGACTCCACCAACACCTGACGCCACAAACACATAACAACATCCCTTGATTTTCTAAGTGCCCTGGGATATCTTTCAAATCTTTTGAATATCTGAAGAAGCCTTTGTTTCATGGTTTACAATGGATTGGGATTGGAGAAACTCGTTTGATTTATATAGGAGATGTTGGGTTAGATGAAATTCGGGAAAGACCAGGGTTGACTATTTGCAAAGATTGCTGTGAGCTGGCAAAATCATTACTTTTAATGGTGAATTCTACTATTTCTTGTAAGTTTTCTTTAGACATTTGTTGCTGAGGATAAGTTATGGCTTGCTAGTCTTGGATGATTAACTTTTAACTACAATGATTGTGGTTTTGATATTTCTACCTAAGTATCTAATTTAGGAGCGTTTGATATTCTAAACTACCATTCTTATGCTTTGCTGTATAAAAACCAATATCTGGAAAGGGAAAACACTACACTGTAAAATATAATCTAATAGGATGTTTGCACAAAGTTTCAGATTGTACTTTTTTTGTGCAAATAATAGTATCATATGTACTAAACAGGATAGGCCACATCAATCACTAACACACCCAACATCAAGGCAATAGTATATAGCTAAAGTGAAAACAACCAACCTGTTTCAACTATTGATGTAGATCTTGAGTGAAATTTTTTAAACCCGGTGATATAATTCAGAGTAATACTTGAGTTCCTATAATTTCTCATCCAACCCTCGAAGCTGGTTCGGGTTGATTTCTATAGTCAAAAAGAAAGGACTTGTTTTGTAACATATGGCACTAAAAGTCGTGGATGTCGTCTTTTATATCGAGTCATTGAACATAGCGTCTAGCTGTAATTGGGCAATTCCATCGTACTAGTGTCTGGGAAATGAGTTTGCAAAGCCCATGCTACTATCATCCTGTACTATATATGTGCTAAAGAGCCATTTGAGTGAGAGATTAGTTCATGAAACGCAGTTTCTCCTAGAAAATTTCCATGTTTAGTTTTACTTTAGATTTTAGAAAGCACATGTTTAGAATTACTAAATGTTTAGTTTTACTAAGCAAACGTTGGTATTTCTGAAGTCTGAACTGCCTATAGGAATTGAAAGTGAAGGACACTGATACTTGGACTGACATTGGTAGTTTTTTCGAGCTAACTAAATCTGGTTAACTTTAATGTTCTTTTCAGCTCTTTTAAATTGTAAAAAGAATTAGAGGGGGGGGGACTTTTGATTCATTTACTTGTAAATTGGCCATTCTGGTTTGGGTTTCTCTTATAACGGCTCAAACAGGGGAAAAGGAATGAGTAGTTTTTTAGGGAGCCGTTTGAACGTGTCGAAAGTCACACTCTGTGTGATTTAGACATATTTAGATGCAGGAAGGCTTTGAATTATACGGATAGAATCATTATACTGCTGCCTTCTTGTNGTGGTACGAGGTATTTGGAGTGTATTGTATTTTGGGCAACTTCTTTTTTGGGGCAACAAATGCATGAGTAACCGGGTAATTTTGTCATTTTGCACCTTACTCTCAAAATATTCACCCAAATCAACCATTATAAACCATCACAACTCAAGAACCTTCTCCTAAATCATCTCACAACTTTCTCCTCCAAATAAACCATCACAACTCACACCACCACAACAACCCAACAACCCGATGCCACCACCACCTGACGCCACAAACACATAACAACATCCCTTGATTTTCTAAGTGCCCTGGGATATCTTTCAAATCTTTTGAATATCTGAAGAAGCCTTTGTTTCATGGTTTACAATGGATTGGGATTGGAGAAACTCGTTTGATTTGTATAGGAGATGTTGGGTTAGATGAAATTCGGGAAAGACCAGGGTTGACTATTTGCAAAGATTGCTGTGAGCTGGCAAAATCATTACTTTTAATGGTGAATTCTACTATTTCTTGTAAGTTTTCTTTAGACATTTGTTGCTGAGGATAAGTTATGGCTTGCTAGTCTTGGATGATTAACTTTTAACTACAATGATTGTGGTTTTGATATTTCTACCTAAGTATCTAATTTAGGAGCGTTTGATATTCTAAACTACCATTCTTATGCTTTGCTGTATAAAAACCAATTATCTGGAAAAGGAAAACACTACACTGTAAAATATAATCTAATAGGATGTTTGCGCAAAGTTTAAGATTGTACTTTTTTTGTGCAAATAATAGTATCATATGTACTAACACACCCAACATCAAGGCAATAGTATATAGCTAAAGTGAAAACAACCAACCTGTTTCAACTATTGATGTAGATCTTGAGTGAAATTTTTTAAACCCGGTGATATAATTCAGAGTAATACTTGAGTTCCTATAATTTCTCATCCAACCCTCGAAGCTGGTTCGGGTTGATTTCTATAGTCAAAAAGAAAGGACTTGTTTTGTAACATATGGCACTAAAAGTCGTAGATGTCGTCTTTTATATCGAGTCATTGAACATAGCGTCTAGCTGTAATTGGGCAATTCCATCCTACTAGTGTCTGGGAAATGAGTTTGCAAAGCCCATGCTACTATCATTCTGTACTATATATGTGCTAAAGAGCCATTTGAGTGAGAGATTAGTTCATGAAACGCAGTTTCTCCTAGAAAATTTCCATGTTTAGTTTTACTTTAGAACAATGTTTCAAAAATCGGCCGAATCGGCCGATTAATCGGTAATCGGACCTGGAACTTGGAGGGATTTCCAAGGTAATCGGCCGATTAATCGGCCGAGTCAAGAAAATCGGCCGATTAATCGGTCAAAAATCGCTAATCGGCCCTCGACCGCCTTAGTACCGATTCACGATTTTTGCAACATTGCTTTAGAAAGCACATGTTTAGAATTACTACATGTTTAGTTTTACTAAGCAAACATTGGTATTTATGAAGTCTGAACTGCCTATAGGAATTGAAAGTGAAGGACACTGATACTTGGACTGACATTGGTAGTTTTTTCGAGCTAACTAAATCTGGTTAACTTTAATGTTCTTTTCAGCTCTTTTAAATTGTAAAAAGAATTAGAGGGGGGGGGACTTTTGATTCATTTACTTGTAAATTGGCCATTCTGGTTTGGGTTTCTCTTATAACGGCTCAAACAGGGGAAAAGGAATGAGTAGTTTTTTAGGGAGCCGTTTGAACGTGTCGAAAGTCACACTCTGTGTGATTTAGACATATTTAGATGCAGGAAGGCTTTGAATTATACGGATAGAATCATTATACTGTTGCCTTCTTGAGAATGATAGTTGTTAACAGTTGTATTTCTTTTTTAGGAACTAGCATGTTTCTGATATATCATTATGTCAGAAGGCTAAATTAAGTTTAGGAGAACATGGCCAAGTGAGTGGCATGATAAGTTCCATATGATTGTGCAGCTACAAAATATTGTATTGGATGATAATAAAAGAGATCAGATTGCTTGGAAAAGTAGAAATGGTAGATTGGGAAAGTTTAAAGTACAAAGTGCTTATTTTGATCTACAGGATGAGAATACCGAGGTAAAATGGTGGAAGTTGGTTTGGTTCTCACAAAATATACCTAAGCACTCATTTGTTCTATGGATGGCTATTTTGAATAAGTTGAATACTCAGGATAAAGTTAGAAGTTGGGGGTCTTATGATTTGATGGTTTGTCCTTTATGCTACAGTGATATGGATTCTCATTCTCATCTATTCTTTAAATGCGGCTATGCTAAAAAGTTTTGGGAGAAAATGCTTCTGAAAATGGGTAGTAAATGCAACACTTTGGAATGGAATGGTTTGATTAATGAATTTGCTAGCCAATCTAATGGGAACACTATTGGTAGCATAATTAGAAGATTGTGTTTAGCTATCAGTGTATATTTGATTTGGCAAGAGAGAAACTGCAGAATTTTCAGAAATGAGTGCAAAGAATGGGAGGATTTGTTTAATATGGGGTGTGAAATTGTGAAACTGAGGCTGCTAAGTCTTACTAGGAAACCTTCTAAAGAAGTCTTTAAAGCACAAGCTGATTGGGAGGTTTGTTTCAAGATTAAAACCAATGGAACAATAACTCATTGATTATGCAGGCTGCTGAGCTAGTGATTACTGGTTTACCCTGTTGGTATGATCTGATGTTATGGAGTGTTATGGAAGTTTTGAATAAGCACAGATGGCTAGTAGCTTGGCTATATGAATAGCATTGAAAATCTTCCAATATCATATGTTGTGGATCTAGTTGGGGTAACAGTATGGGTATGGTGAGAAGTTTAGTGTTACTTTATATGGCCATAAGGTAGTTTCCCGTGCTAGAGGAATTTATGATCTATAATCATCCAATTTCTTTAATTGCTTGGTATTGCAGAGTTGTATTGATTAATCTGCTTAGCAAGGTTGAAATAACCTATCATTCAGTATCCATATTGGAAACTTTGAATGACTTTCATAATTCACTTCAAATAGATGGCTTTGTACCTTGAGGAATAAGTAGTTTATATCTGTTTTTGTTTATAATTCACTATAGTAGGCCTTTGTTAGGTAACTTTAGGGTATTTGGGACAGGATAGCTTATGACTAGTTATTCATCATAAAGTGAGTTTCCTCTTGAGAAGGGTAAATTGAATTGGTGTGGCAATGTATGAAACTAGGAATTGTGAGGAGTGAAAGATGAACCTACATGGTCCTAGTTATACATTGCTAAAGAGGTAATGTTGGTCCTCCCTCAAGGTATGTGTTCCCAACTATGTGAAGCCATTCTTGAGATGGAAATGTAGCATAGGTGGTATAGCTCTTGACTTGGAGGGGTTACGGGTTCCCAATGATGCCTGATTCTGCTCCCACTTTGGCCATTGTGGTTGCAGGTTGAATGGCTTTGGTGGGGTGGGATTGGGAAACGTAGTTGATGGTTTATTGGTGCTTTAAGGTGAATAATTGCTGCAGGAAGTCTCAAACTGGAGCTTAGTTTGCCTGTATGCAGAATGTTGTATTCTGGTCTGTTTGATCAACGCTTGTATTTTGTTCTTGAGGTTAAGATAGAATGTTGGTTTTGTCTTGTATTCTGATATAGAAGTATAGGCATGTCTATACTCTATGACACATTTTGTATTATTCTATGTGAGTAATAATATATATTCACCTTTGCACCAAAAAAAAAGTTTAGAAGAACATTTATTTTGATATTTGTCATTTTGGCCGAAACGATTCACAAATGACTAAACGGTTCATAAATTAGGAATTTCTATATAGTACAAGTGTAGAACATGGGTGGTATCCCTAATTTTTATTAGGGGGAGTTCGGCATTGTTTTTTCAAAGAGGTTAGGAAAAATCAGATGAATTAGATAGTCCAAATTGGGTGGTAGGTAGGATATAGACTTCAGATGTGTCGTGCAGAACAATCAGATAACTGGGCTGCAACATAAACAAAACTGGCTTGGCTGTAGGAGGTATTGTTGGGATAATTGGACGCATTTTTTTAGGAAAAAAGTGCTCTAAATACAGGCGCGCGCACACAGGCACAATAGTAATGCAAAAGTAAATTGTGGAGATTCATGTTAACATGCTTAGCATGTTAACATTATAACTTGATTACAACTCCGTGATTCTATATAGTTACGCTACACGATGTAAAATGCTCGAATCTGAAATTTCAATCTGTTCATGTTGGTTGGTTTATATGGTCTATTAGTCTATTACAGCCTTTGAATCTAAACAAGAGAATAATATTATCTCGGATTCTCGTCTGATCAAAACTTTTTCTTCAGTTTCGTGCTTTATCAGATCAGTTATGACTTATATCGTACACTAGAGCATCACAAGTCTGTGAGGATGAGAGTTGTTACGCAGGTAACAACACAGAACAATAGCACACATTTTTTGTCCCTTTTTTTGTTAGCTTTTGTATCCTTTTGTTCATGGCTAACGGTACTAATATGTTATACAACACATGAATCAGCTTAAGTTGAATCCAAAAATGTATAAGGGATATGTCCCAATGGCATACACGGACTACTTGAGACAGATATCCAAGTCAGTAAAATCTTATTAGTTCCTTTCTATTATCATTTTAAATATCAGTTCAATCGAAGTCTTGTATTATTTTTTTCTATCAGGAGAGGGGACAACTTTTCAAAGTCAAACTGGACTGTAGAGAAATGTATTCGGGCACATTCGAAGTCTTGTATGATTTTTTTTCTATTAGTCTATTAAACCTTTTACCTAGATGTATTTTAGTCATTTACTGAATGTTTTCCACAGGGGGAGCACATTCGAAGTTACTGGGACTGTGATTTGGAGATGATGATACGCGCACTGTTTGTGCAATTTAATCTTTAAAAATTAACTATGTTTTTCTTTCTATCATTAACACATGCCAAAAAGAAAGTACCAGCTACATTTTGGGTTGTATCCATACGAGTTTGGTTTTGTTGTTGGGCTTTAGACCATTGGTAACGGTCAACTTTCTTCTAATTTCAAAACAAATATCGGCTCTGTTTGAATTTAATACATGTTGTTAAGAGGTAACCTTTGGGTAACCGTCATATACCTCTCTATAAAGTAATATTCCTTGTAGGCACTCCCTGAATTGAGTTTGCATTATACCATTGATGACCGTTACCCAACGGTCATATAAACTATTATCTTTCTATAAATTGAAAATAATGCAGACACACAGTTACACACATTCTTTATCCCTATATATCTTCCAATTCTTCTTTTGTCACATTTTTCATTCTTCTGGTGTGCCTACCTCCCAACTATTGTGCATCACTATTGTAATTCATTATGTTTTATGTCCTAATGACCATCATATGGCTGCTACACATATAATTGGATGGAGGAAGGTTGCAGCGAAAAATGTCCATCTACTATTGGCTCAGAAAGTCTCTAAAGAAATAGGTATGAAGAAACATTCTCCCTTGCTTATTTCAAACTTTTCACATATATCTTTCTATATTCATCTTATACATTGTGATTAAAACTTGGTTTATCATCAGGATTTCATTTGCCAAAAGTCAATCTTGGTGTGGGGAAATCAAACCATATACTGAGTGCATCATGTATGATGGTCTCAACAAGAGATTTGACCTATCTCACCTGCGAGGTTTGTTTTGTTATCTAGTAGTTTAATATTGTATTTTATAGTGATACTGTTAGTGACTGCTTCTCTCTGCTGTAGGGCGCGACCTTAGGTCCAAGATCAGACGTTTTGAAAAATTGGTGTTTGCTGAACATCTCCTTGAGTGTGTTTGGGGCTAATGCCTCTGTTAGCATATGTTCGGTGAGAAATGCTAGCTTTTTCAGTAGCATTTTCTCTATACTGAAGAAACACAATCTGGATGTTCGTTCCGCTAGTATTCATTCGGATTATGCCAAGACTATGTGTTTGATGAATCTCCGTGTAAGCGATTTTCTCATTGCTTATAAAACCATCATTGCAATAACTTGATTTGTTTATAAATTTAACTTGGGCTTATTGTTTTTATATGTGTTAATTATCAGGTCAATGCTCCTATCGAGATTGCACATATATTTCCTTATGAAGACGTGTTTAAGATTACTATTGACGATATCAATTATGCATACCGTCAAAGACTTGAAGCTCCGGAATTGGATAATATAATGCGATTTTTTGCTTATGTTTCTCTAGGTTTTTAATCGTTTTGCTTTTCAGAACTTATGTTTATGTATGTTTACTTTGGGACTAGACATCCCATGGCCAATGTCATGCACTGTGGGCATAGAAAGTTTCTAAAGAAATGTTTCTGTGTGTTATTGTTATATGCATTTACAGAGCATGCGCTGCTTTGAATGGTCATCATTGTTCAATCTTCTCTTATTGGCCATTCTGTCATGCCAATCCTTTATTTCTCATCTTAATATTGAGCATTTCATACCTGTGTATATGTAAATTTGCAGGATAATAACATATGACTTAACGGTTTTAAAGACCTTTTAGAAAGTTTTATTTGGTTGCAACGTCCACAGAAATATATGAAAAACATTATCATCTCCTAAAGCAAGATGTGTAATCTTCTCAAATTATTTCCATCATTTTATCCAAAGCAGGATGACCCATATGCATGAGCTCCAAAGATTTAAACTATGCTTCACAGCTTCACCATGTTATGATCCACTCAATATAAATCCTTTGGGAACCCGTTATTCTTCATTGACTAAAGCCAATCTTGCTTCAAGACAATAAATCGATTTGTCAAATTTTCTATTAAAAGTTGAACACTTCTGGCTACAGGGATGGCACCCGTGGGCAATGAGCACGGGTACCTCTGACCCGTCACCCGCCAGTGGAGGGCATTGATATGAGACAAAAGTGATGGTCAACGAAGTCAAACGCCAAGAACAAGTCATAACAGATTTTTCCACCACAATTTATTTTCCATTCAGTGGTATAAATACATTGTGTTAGGTAGTTACATATCAATCTATCAATTTGTATTCAATTTCCTCTCTTTGTAAGAAACTCGTATTCCTAATAACAAATTCCATTCTTCTAGCTCGAATCTCTAATCTAGAAAATGTACAAAGGAAAAGAAAACAATTTGGTTCAAATTGTCAAAGAAGACTTGATTTCAGTCAAGGATTTATCATTCTTCAACGCCTTTGGTTTTCTCTTCCTCTTCTTATTTTGAACTTTTTGATGGTTATTCACAACCAAAACCATATCTCTGAACGGATTTGCATCTTACCTCATCCTCTGCAAAGGGGATTTTGTGTGTATGTGTGTATCCACCACCAGAACCATATCTCTACATATATATAAGCCAAAGCCACAACAACGGAAAAATGTATGAGAAAATAAGTATATAATCAAACAACATTTTTTACATACAAGGTCTTCCATCTTCCAATTGGCAAAAGTGAAGATATATAAGATTATATTAACTAGTTTACTTTACAAGAATTATAATTACGGCTTCCATATCATTTATGTATATGCAAGAATTCAACGTTGATTAATTCACATTTGTTGTTTTGTATATTGTGAAAAAGTAACCAAATGAAATAGCATTGATATAATTACCTCACAAATTTCATGCAGTAGAGAGAAAGCGGATAGACACGAGGGCGTAGAGAAAGCAAGATTTTCCAGTTTTTAGTTAGTCCATTCCCTAAAATAGTTGCATCCACCAACTTTCTCCGCTTCCTATCGCTGCTCCATTTCCCTTCTAAATCCTTTAAAAACTCCATAAATTCGCCGTCTCTTACCATACCCTGTGTCCTATTGATTAACTTAGCTTCAAATTCATCATTAGCATCACGCGCCAGATATAGAAGATCAATTTTGTTGCCGTTTACATTTATTACACCTAAACCATTGAAATATGATTTATCATTCTTCAACACCTTTGGTTTTCTCTTCCTTTTCTTATTTTTTTGAACATTCTGATGGTTATCCGCCACCAGAACCATATCTCTGCATGGATTTACATATTTTGCCTCATCCTCCGCAACTACATTCTTTAGGGGATTTGTGTGTAACTGAAAGAAAATATGTTTAGCAAGGGGAAACGGCTTTTTTACATGGGAAAGTTATCAAACGCAACAACAGCAATAATAATAATAATAATAATAATAATAATAATAATTTACTTACTAACTCAAACTCCACTGGGCTGTCACCCTCTACAAGCGTCAGGGCCCCTTCATCCGGAGGATTAGCGCCATTAGTTTCGAACTGTTACTTTAAAGGTAATGCAACATCTTTGCAAGAATTGAAGTGCACTTTTGAAGGACTGGTGGTATGAAAAGAGAATGTTTTTAGCATCGGCACGACAAATATATCTATGAGAAATGTCCAATAACTAAGCCGTCTAGAGCCTCAAATCGGTCAAAGGATAGATGAATATCATGAATTACAAGAATCAAATATGTATTTACTGAGTTACTATCTCTTACAAATGTATATGATCGTGATAAATAAAATGGATTTCAAGGGTAATAATACATGAAATTGAATAACTATAAAAACATCATAATGGATGATCAATGACTAAGTGTCATTTTGTTCAATGGTACCAAACTACCAATGCATCTGTGCAACATTATGTTGTCTACAGATAGTTGTTAAATTTCAAAAACAACGGGAAAGATGATTTTAACCAAAGCCTCTTCTATGGCATTGCCACCTAAATCAAGTCCAAAAACAGGTTTTCAGAAAGCCGACCTTATAAAAACATGGGGAAATACAATATAGTACTTTGATTTCATATCAGATAAGCATTTAAAAATTAGGTTTCAACGATTATGGAAAAGTGTTTTATCTGTGAGGATAAGCTCACAAATACCCGTCAACCATCATCAATAATAAGTTGCATGTCATGTTCAAGTAATTTACTTGCAACAATATAACCTTGCACAAAGTACCTTACCTGAGTTGACATCTTTTCACGGAGCGGATCCTACAGCAAAGAAGCAGTCAGTAACAATATCACTATAAAATTACAATATCACTATAAAATTACAATATTATACTACTAAATAACAAAACAAACCTTGCAGGTCATATAGGATAAATCTCCTGCTAGACAACCGACCATCATACATGATGCACTTTGTATATGGTTTGATTTCCCCACACCAAGTTTGACTTTTCGCGAATGAAATCCTGATGATAAACCAAGTTTTAATCACAATGCATAAGATGAATATAGAAAGATATATATGTGAAAAGTGTGAAATAAGCAAGGGAGAATGTTTCTTCACACCTATTTCATTAGAGACGTTCCACCATCCAATTACATCTGTAGCAGCCTTATGATGGTCATAAGGACATAAAAACATAATGAATTACAAAAGTGATGCAAACTAGTTGGGAGGTATATATAGGGATAAAGAATGTGTGTAACTGTGTGTCAGAATTATTTTTAATTTATAGAAAGATAATGGTTTATATGACCGTTGGGTAACGGTCATCAATGGTATAATGTAAACTTAGTTCAGGGAGTGCCTACGTGTCTAGGTGAACAAGGAATATTACTTTATAGAGAGGTATATGACGTTACCCAACGGTTACCTCGGTAACAACATGTATTAAATTCAAACAGAGCTACTATTTGTTTTGAAATTAGAAGAAGAGTGACCGTTATCCAACGGTCAAAAGCCGTATGGACGCAAAAGTTTAGATGTACCAAATTTTAAAATATAATACCCAAAATGTAGTTGGTACTTTCTTTTTGGCATGTGTTAATGATAAAAAGAAAAACATATTTAATTTTTCAAGAGTAAATTGCAAAACCCATGCGCGTATCTTGTACCCCTATCTCCAGCTATTACCTGGTTATCACCTATAAGGGGTTCCAACAATTTATAAGTACTTTCAGTAAATGACTAAACTATCCTAATCACGGTAAAAGGTTGGATATGCATATTTCCGTCATTTCACTTTGGCCAGGGACAAAATTTTAACCGAAAGTTCCGCACACACTGCACTTTCAAAGTTATAGGGAATGCACTTGCGACTTGAACCTGCACTTTACAAGTGGTGTGCGTAATGAATACATGGGTTTCATATTTGATGAAAATTTGAAGATTCGTCAAGAAACCTTGAAATAATCAGCAAATTCAGCCCGTGACACATTAATAAACTCTAAAAATAATAATGTAAGTCATTAGTAGGGGTCTGGGACTCAGGGGTATGTTAAAGAGTTAGGTCCAATAATGGTCGGCCTTAATGCTATTGTAAACAATATTTTTTTGCAGGTTATTCCACTTACAGTTACCAGCTCATCAGTTATGTAACTGTTTAGTATAATAACTCAGTTAATTGATTCGGGTTTTGCAAGTCTTTGTAATTCCTAACTGGCTTATCAAGTTATCAGCTATGTTTCTTCCTCCTAGTTGTGGCGCCTTAACTTTTAGTTCTGTCCTATCTTGTTATTCAATGCTTGCATGATTTTTTTTTTCTATTGTCNCAATGGTATAATGTAAACTTAGTTCAGGGAGTGCCTACGTGTCTAGGTGAACAAGGAATATTACTTTATAGAGAGGTATATGACGTTACCCAACGGTTACCTCGGTAACAACATGTATTAAATTCAAACAGAGCTACTATTTGTTTTGAAATTAGAAGAAGAGTGACCGTTATCCAACGGTCAAAAGCCGTATGGACGCAAAAGTTTAGATGTACCAAATTTTAAAATATACTACCCAAAATGTAGTTGGTACTTTCTTTTTGGCATGTGTTAATGATAAAAAGAAAAACATATTTAATTTTTCAAGAGTAAATTGCAAAACCCATGCGCGTATCTTGTACCACTATCTCCAGCTATTACCTGGTTATCACCTATAAGGGGTTCCAACAATTTATAAGTACTTTCAGTAAATGACTAAACTATCCTAATCACGGTAAAAGGTTGGATATGCATATTTCCGTCATTTCACTTTGGCCAGGGACAAAATTTTAACCGAAAGTTCCGCACACACTGCACTTTCAAAGTTATAGGGAATGCACTTGCGACTTGAACCTGCACTTTACAAGTGGTGTGCATAATGAATACATGGGTTTCATATTTGATGAAAATTTGAAGATTCGTCAAGAAACCTTGAAATAATCAGCAAATTCAGCCCGTGACACATTAATAAACTCTTAAAATAATAATGTAAGTCATTAGTAGGGGTCTGGGACTCAGGAGTATGTTAAAGAGTTAGGTCCAATAATGGTCGGCCTTAATGCTATTGTAAACAATATTTTTTTGCAGGTTATTCCACTTACAGTTACCAGCTCATCAGTTATGTAACTGTTTAGTATAATAACTCAGTTAATTGATTCGGGTTTTGCAAGTCTTTGTAATTCCTAACTGGCTTATCAAGTTATCAGCTATGTTTCTTCGTCCTAGTTGTGGCGCCTTAACTTTTAGTTCTGTCCTATCTTGTTATTCAATGCTTGCATGATTTTTTTTTTCTATTAGTCTATTAAACCTTGTATGATTTCAAACAGCCACTGTAAGTGTGACACATTATCAGATAGTATATCGAAGTTCAACTAAACCATATCTATTTTCACCTGGAAGAGTTGCATCTTACATATTTCAGAAGAGTTATTAGAAAAAAAGTGAGAACAATACTAGTATACTAGTAAAAAACGCATTCATAAAATCACAAATGAAGTAACAGAAGCCATTCATAAAATCATTAATACTACTCAATAACTTAAACATAATTTGGAAACCTTAAAGTTCTCACAGCCTATTCTAACAAAGATACAACCCAAGGATGAAACATATGACATAGGACATTAGATCAGAATAACATATTAAAGAAGTCAACCCTATCACAGACAGCTATCACATGTCTGATCACACCCAGCATAAATAGGTAGCCTACAATCATACATATGCCCGATCACTATCTTAAAGTGACACATGTAATTGCAGCATTGTTAACTTCAAGTTCGACAACCTCATAATATCTATGACGACACATAAACTTACATAATCAAGTAACAGAAGCTCTAAGCCCTAATAAAAAAACATATAGCTTTTGAAAAAACCTTCAAATTCAGTCCATCATCTAGGAAGTTAATCAACTATTGTACACACATCCTTATGCTTTTAGGAAATATGTAAGAATGTTGGATTATCAAGACCAAATGTTGCATTGCAGCCTATGAAGCGAGGACTTTCCTACCATTATTAACACTGGAGACACCAAAAACACGCGAACTAAAATAGCAGCCAGGTGTATGTTCAAACTACATGCACTTTTTACTATCAACTATCGACATACATATACGTTCATATTGCAATAGCTTACATAGTTATTGTGGAGGGGGGGGGGGGACAGTTGGAACCAAACCAGAACCAAGTAAGTTCGTGTCTATCAACAAACCAATAACCATAACCAAACTAGCTTTCATTTTCTGTTTGTAAAAATTCTGTTTGCAATAGCTTTCATTTTCACTCTGTTCGTACAAGTTTTTGTACTATTTCATTCTTTGATTATTAATCAGCATTAGTATGAAAAATTGTTGTCTACAACACAAAATTAAAAGCTAACTGTGTTTCTATGTACATTAAGAGCGACACATAAAGCAATCTCAAGTTCAGATATATCTTTTAAAAAAGAAATAACACATGCGTAGTTAGTCATGAAATTGCAGAACCCTCAGAAGTTAATTAAGAATCCCTTCTTTTAGTTCGCCAAAAGATAAAAAAGCTTAAGAGAATATAACTACGAACTTGAATGATAGTGTCCAGAGAACTTCAAGCATATAGCAAAGCACAATGAGTCTAAAGCCTAACTGTGAGAAAGTCAATACTCCGCTGTTCACCGTTGTTAGAATCTGCTATCTACCAGCATGGGAGGAGAATGCAGTGCTCCTAGGATGAAATGTTGTAGAGCTAAGCGTCAAAAGGAAATATGAAAAACACTTTTCAGTCTGTGACCCCCTATTTTTCCTCTTCAACAATCATCTCATCCATAGTGCATGTGCACCATTTCCACACTGAAGAACCACCAGGTCTCAAAAAATCAATTAAAAACGAAGCACCAACTCCTATATACTTAGGTTCTAGATGCATTGTATTTTGCTACATATGCTTAAACAAGAAGCTCCAAAATGCCACTCACGCTTGCCCTTTCAGTGCGTTATGTGTGTTTGCTTAAGGTATAATACAACCTTAAAATTAACAAATCAACATCGTTCTGTCTCTTAAACCCTCTCTTTGAAACTAATAGCATACATAAGAGTAATAAGAAGGTAGTAACTTTGCTATTACTATCTAATGACCCAAATTCCACAAATTGCCTCAAGTCCTGTAAGCGTTGTTGATCACAGAAAAGCACTAATCAGGTCTACCAAATAAATCGAAAACCAAGCACTCAGTAAGCACAAATGACATTAACCCATCAATATCGCTAATTTGGAAAAAGAACCGAATCCATTTCGAGACAAAGATAACTCAAGAGAATTTCTTATTGCGGGACATAAACCCTAAGTCATTGTCGCAAATCATCAACCAACAATTACGCATAAGAACACAACAACAAATTAAATATACAAACTTAATAATCACAATTCCTAACTACTAAATCTGAGATAATAATGAAATCTTTTATATAATAAAAGAATTACATCATTTCGGAGTGTTTTTGCAAAACCATTCTCATTGAAAAAAAAAATTAGACCAATAGAAGAGCTCGATTTTGCCACGCAGGCGAAATCGAGCAATATGATTGGTCAATAGAAAGTCAAAATTAAATTGATTTTGGTCAAACTTAATAAATTTGGTGGAGAAATTTGGTTAAGAAAAAAAATGCATAAAAATATAGGTGTCAAATTTATGAAGAAAAAAACTTAAAAAAAGAGGAAGTAATTAATAAAACTTTAGTAGTTGAATTTTAAATAAATTATATAGAGCTAAGTGTAAAATTACAAGTTTCCATTTTTTTAATAACTTTAGAAAAAATACTAATAACCCCTTACACTTTATACCCCTTATACTTTATAATATTAACTTTGTTTAAAATTACATGAGTATTATTATTGGTTTTTAGACTTTCATCCATTAAAATATTTTTTTAAAATAAGGACTCATGTTATTCTATTTAAAAGTTTAATTTATGCTTATACGGGTTTGAATATTAAATACGGCTAAATTATTAGTAACGAGAATATAAATATCAAATGGTAAGCACGAGTTAATGTGATATGAAAATAAATATATGCGATTCTACTTATAACAACGACTCATGAAATTTTTATTTAAAATTTATATATGAATATCCATAAAAACATTTTAAAAACTTTACGGAGCATATTTTAACTTCATTAACGCTCATTATGTGCTACTAAACTCGCACATTTTGCACACCATGATATCAATAATTAAAGTTAAACAATAACATCAACATCAACCTCAACATTTCTGTCAGTTAAAAAAGTTATACAAAACTAATTTACTCATTTTGACAAGTGATATGCTCTGTTAGGCTGCACCTTCTATTTTTTATTATTTTAGCAGAAAGTGTATTGTGCGCGTTGTTAAGTCCGAAAGAAATGAAGAAAAAAAGTGTACGTTTTGTGCCAATAGTTTTAGTATTAGCTGATTGATGTTTCTTTCAGGATGTTTTATATATCAGTTGGTCCTTATGCGTTGTTTATTCGAACTTGACACATTAAGAGACTGGGAATACAAGTTCATCACCAAGTATGCTAAAGTAGGAACCATAAAAACCCCCGAAACTACACCTGATGCATCAACTACGGATTTACTTTGAAGGTTACTTAGAATATATATTTGATATAATAATTTGCTTATATGGTATATGTGTTTATTGAATTTTAAAATCATGTTGTCTCTTGAATTTTCATATACTTAAAAGTCTAACTCACATAATCCCAAGTTAACGTTATATAAATGCGTTTGTCTCAGGCACTGTTATGTGTTGCATTAACCTTATTCTAAAGTTGCAACAAAAAACAAATGTCACAAGTATTTGATGAGTTAATTGCTTTTAAATTTGTTGTAATATAGAATAATGATGATCTAGAAAGAGATGTAACTAATATGTCTCATTCACTTGAAAATCTGCTGCGAAAAGAATGAGCCGGTTTACTAAAGTAGGACTTGCTTAAGTTATTGGAGTTTGGGACTGTTATTTTCTACTAATTATAGTAAGTTTTTAAAGGGTTTTGGGACCGTCTTAATAGTTAGATTCGTGGTGATTATGATTGTTTTAATGGTTGTCTTAATAGTTATTAAAGGGTTTTTATGACTGTTTTAATTGCAGAATTCAAAGTGTTTGGGACTGTTTTTTAATAGCTTAATTGATGAGTGCATGAAACTGCCATGATAGTTGAATTCAAGGGTGTTTCAATTGCTATTTTAAAGGTGTTTGGAACTTTAATAATAGCCGAATACAGGGGTGTTGCGACCGTTTTTAATAGGCATTGTTATTGCAATAGATGTAAAGTTCAAAATATTTTAAGACAATATATTCATTAAATACACGATAAAATTTTTATTTCAAACCCCCGTGCGTGCACGGGTATTATAACTAGTAATAATGATGTGAGAATTTCTTAAAAGCACGTGTACAAATTAAATAAATTCTTTTATATAGGAAAGAAGAAAAAAAAAAAAAAAAAAGAAAAAAATCCCCAAATCACAATAAGCGTAAAAAGTGTGTATATTCTTATAGCCTTTAAAAAGTGTGTTTTATAAAAAAAATCCATAAATCCCCCAATTCATTATAAATATGAAATCGTTAAATTCTATTCAAATCGTTAATTCAGTTGCAGCAGAGCGATTCGAATCGTTTAAAATCAGTTGCAGAAGCTAGAGTAAAATCAGCTTGTGGTATAAACGCGGTAATAATTTATGTGTAATATGTGCTTGTGGAGTCCTTTATAATAATGTGAACTAATTTACTTGCCTACACTTGGTGTTTGTAGATTACAAATTTATAGGTTATTTAGCTTCTGAGCTAATCATTTTTTTTTACAAAAGTTGCTAGTTTCCAGAGTAAAACTTGGTCACTTCGATTATTCTGATTATCAAAATGTATGCGGATACTTGTGTACGAATCTGTTTACAATTTATAATCACAATGCATTACATTTACATTTTTATACTTGTGTAGGGTCATTTACATTTTCTGTTAAGGTATCTCGTATTATGTTTTATTTCTTGTTTAGGATTGCTTAGCATATCTTGGGTTCCCTTTCATACATATATCTTGCACGTTTTAGTACGATGCCGTTTTGCCACTGAGTAGTTTCCCTGCCTTGTCTTTTGATCTAGCTGATTTTGTTTTTTAGCCTGCAAACAGAAACGTACCCTGTACGTTGTTAAAAAGCCTAAATTAGCCACTGACTGGAGCTGCGGCTGCCAAATGTTTGTTTAAGTTTTTAATATTATTAGTGCTATAGTTCAAATTTTTTATATTGAGATATTTGACTTGTAAAGTAAGACCTTTTCATCAGTTTATGTATGGTAATGTTTTAAATTTTTAGTTAATATAGGCCTTTTCTCAAATCAAAGGCTATTAAAGATGGTATCTTTCTTGCCACCAAGACAATATTATTGGAGGTACTGGCTAAACAGGAATCTTGATTCAGATTAGTTAATGGGTTGAACTGGGCGGGTGGTTAAAATAAGTCACTAAACCAGTTACTTGATTCGACCAAACCAGACTTGTTTACCCATCTCTACTAATAGCTTTCCTGCAAATTTTCTGTCGCAAGTTTTTTTAGAAGCATTCTATTTATCCTCCGGTAGGAGCGTGATTGTCTACATCATACTTTTCGAAATAGCCCGCTCCAACAGGATCGGGCATTGTTTATATATATAACTTACAAGTATATGAGCATAGAAAACTATAATACAATTTGTTACCACTGATAGAATACAGGTTACTTGTGTTTGGAAGGGGTTACCATTGATAGAATGGTGTTCATCAATAAATTATAATACACAACGTAAGTTGGATTGGACATTTTGTAAGGCTGTTACCACTGATAGAATGGTGTTCATCAGGCACTGTGTGCCATACACTATATAAGAGTCTTGTTTTATATTAGCTTGTTGAGCAAGGATATAGTCTTGTATGCTTCTGGCACAAGGTTGCATATTTGAGTCTCTAAATAGAAGTGCTACGCCTTAATTCATTGATTTTCTGCTGGACCTTGACATGTGTATGGGAGACCAAGTGAGGTATGAGTACAGGACAATCACTAGTTTAAATGAGAAAGCTAGGCAAACTGAGAAGAGTCTATCTTAATGCATGTAAGATTTCAACGAGAAACAACTAGAGAACAGCAACTTTGCAAGTAGTTTTGTCTTTTCTTGAGAAGATAAAAATCTACAAATAAGCGCTGTGGCTAGTGTGAGATTATAAATATTCCCAGTTAAATACTTTTCATACGATTTATACTTGATTGAACGTTGCAGGGATATACTTCATACTTGATTGGTTGTCACTTTTGGTCTTAAACATTCTGCCTACTACAATGTAGTATTGCAATTCTGTAAAAGAGTTGGTAAGTTGATGTGAAGGATTTCAAGAATTCAGGAACATAGGAGCTCAACAGGGGATTTGTGTTTGTTATTTTTGATGATTTTGTGACTAAGCTGTTATAGGTGATTTGTGGATTTTCTGGTATGGGTTTGATTATTAAAGTTGAAGACTTTTATTATGTGTAATCATGAGTTTGCTTAGTCATATGATATGTATTAAGTTTGTTTTATAGAGATGATTATGTTCGTTTTATCACAATTGGTATCATAGAAACTCTGCCACATGTATTAAGTATGGGTTCATGAGAATAGTCCCTATGACAAACAGACAAATAGCGCATTTTTTTTAACAAAAGGGGTGTTTGGCATTGTGATTTAAAATGAACCAGTGATCACCTGATATGTAGTCACCATAATCTAATATAAAGTAAGAACTTATATTAAAACGGACTGCTAGGATGTAGTGTTTGTATGTTCATCTGTTGATGTTTCAAGTTGTAAATTATCACAGTTGCTCAAGTGTTTGACAGTATATGACTCTTTAAAAGTACCACAATGTAAACAGGTTGTGTTCATGGTTCAACCTAACATGGACTGATCCATTCTTGAATTGACCCATTTTAAGTGGTAGCCGTTGTTACCGATGTTGTTTTGTGGCTTACTAATTTTTGGTTTTCATTCTTGTTGCTTAGGAGCTTGTTGAAGACAAAAGATTGGAGCTTGTTGAAAACAAGAGTTAGAAGAAGATTTTGTTGGATTTCATCATTCTCATCTAAGTGTTCTAAGAAGATTTTATTGGTATAAAAATTGCAGATTTTATTGCAGATTTTGTTGCATTTTATTGTAATATCAGAAACTGTGTAATATGAATGATTATGGTGAAATATCAGATTTTATTGTATTTTATTGCAGATTTTATTACATTTTATTTGCAGATTCATAATACGGGTAAAAAATTGCAGGTTTGTTATATTGAATGAAATATGTTAAGACACTTGAAAGCGTGCAAAAAATTGTGGCTATGTGTTGTGCATTTTCACATAAAGAGTGTACTTTTATCATTTCTACAAACTTTTTCTTGTTCACTTTTATATGATTGTTGAGCGTGTGCTTTAATTTTTTACACACTTCTAAAGGTGAAAATATAAAAACATAATGGTGTAAAATGAGGTGCTTTATTGTAGTGATAGCAATAAACAAGGACAATAGTATTAAAGACAATAGTATTAAACTTTTATTATATTCATAAAATAAAAAGAGATTACACTGTAATAATTACAAGACTTAAATAATAAAATAAAATCTAGTACTACTAGTCAACCAATTATGTGGCGACAGTTTGGGCAGGTGGAGTGGGAGTCAAACCATGTGTCAACGCACGTGACATGAAACACGTGCTTGCATGGCAAAATTTTAACCTCCTCTCCCTCCTCAAATCTATTTATGCAGATAGTACACTCCTCCTCACTACTACTCTCACCCTCAGCAGGAGCAGTAAACGTCTCTCTTGGCAGCCTCGTTAAAATTTCCCGGTCGAGACCCATCGTCGTCAGACGCCTTGGTGGTGCTGGTGCTGCAGGTGCTGGTGGTGCGAAGCATCTCAAGTAAATAACTGCTGCCACAAACAGCACACATATAATGACTGCGACAATGATGAGTATGATTCTTTCTTTGCCGTTGATGCTGTCAGCTTCTGCTAGTGGTGGTGGTGGTTGAGTGGTGGTGAGGAGCTGGAATGGAGACGACATGCTGGTGGGGTGTGTGAATTGAGAAGGTTTGTGTGATTATTTTTTTATTATTTATTATAGCAGTGTAACTCTTTATTTTATATATAATCAAAGTTTAATTATATATCGATCTTAGCTCTTGTATTGGATGACTGAGTGTTGCGTGTTTGTTTTTTTTTGTGGCTTGTTTCTTTGTATTTTAAATGGGTTGTTGTTAATGACTTATATGTTTGACTAATTGATGTGGGAAATTTATTACATTGTGAGAATCATTTATGTTGGACGCCGTTTATGTACAGGAATTCTGCTTTCAAGTGTTTTTCGGGGAATTTGTTTTTGTTTTCTTAAAATATGATAAGATGTAATTTTCCTGTACATGATTTTATAGTTTTATCAAGTTATTGTAGTTGTTTTTTTCTTTACGCGGTGTCGTCTTCTTCTCCACAACTNTTAAATAATAAAATAAAATCTAGTACTAGTAGTCAACCAATTATGTGGCGACAGGTAGGGCAGGTGGAGTGGGAGTCAAACCATGTGTCAACGCACGTGACATGAAACACGTGGTTGCATGGCAAAATTTTAACCTCCTCTCCCTCCTCAAATCTACTTATGCAGATAGCACACCCCTCCTCACTACTACTCTCACCCTCAGCAGCAGCAGTAAACGTCTCTCTTGGCAGCCTCGTTAAAATTTCCCGGTCGAGACCCATCGTCCTCAGATGCATTGGTGGTGCTGGTGCTGCAGGTGCTGGTGGTGCGAAGCATCTCAAGTAAATAACTGCTGCCACAAACAGCACACATATAACGACTACGACAATGATGAGTATGATTCTTTCTTCGCCGTTGACGCTGTCTTCTGCTAGTGGTGGTGGTGGTTGAGTGGTGGTGAGGAGCTGGAATCGAGACGACATGCTGGTGGGGTGTGTGAATTGAGAAGGTTTGTGTGGAGGTGGAGGTGATGATTTGAAGGTGGAGGTGTGTGTGTGTGTGTGTGTTTTTGATAACCCAACAATTAAAATGGATTTGCAATATATGGGGATATCGTTGCAGGGTACACGTACAAAAAATGGATTTGCAATGGGGATGGATATGTCGTTGTATGAAACTGAAATGCCTATAGAGGGAGAAAATAGTAGTAGTATAATGACATGCATGATGATTACGGAGTATGTACAAATTAAGATTAATATGTCCATTTTCCTCCCCTTTTTCACACAGAAACAAACAATGTCTATACTCTATACTACCTATCTATAGCATAAAGCAAAACACAAAAGGCTAAGGTACGTACGTAAGAGAAAACAAAAGATACCATATACTATTTCATGTCGAATTGAACCTATACAAGTATAAGATGCAGCAGATTTCATATAC
Organism: Artemisia annua; assembly: GCA_014162995.1. NCBI lineage: Eukaryota > Viridiplantae > Streptophyta > Magnoliopsida > Asterales > Asteraceae > Artemisia > Artemisia annua. Next base: position 28,446 of record LBNU01016957.1, on the reverse strand, counting down.
ATGCATTATGGTACCAAAATTACGACCAACGGTGTTTTTGCAATTTGATGTTAGTAATCTCACGTAACTTTCACAATTGGAAGTTAATGTCTGATCATTCAACTTCATAGAGGTTATATAACGAACAAGTGTGACTGGAATTATATATCCTTTAGCAAAAAGCATACACATAATTCCTAATACATTCAATTTTCTCGAATAATCTTCTCCTAATATAATTTGCTCTAATGGTTTGTGTACTTTCAGAGGTAGGGTTAGCCAATACCTAAAATCTAAAACAAATGTTAATGTGGTCTAAATATTATAAACACACATTGAAAAGTAGTGTTTCCAATATGTGTTAAGTAGGCAATATTTATGTTGTTTATGTTCTATGTTTATTGCATTTTATTTATAGTGCATTTCACTTTTTGTTTGGTTTTCCCAAACATTTTCATTTCTTAGCTTCGATCCAACTTGCATGTACTAAGTACAAACTCGTTTTAATTAGATCACTTGGATTGACAAGTTCATCCAGAATTATGCAATCCTTCGTATTTTGTAACAAAAAACAAACATAACTTCGAAATCCGTTTATAGCTAAGTTGTTATGACAAAAACGTGTCCATGTGCGGGGTTTATCGTGATCAGATGGTTCACGCGTTTAATATATACATAAACGGAAAGTTAATGAAAAGAAGAAAAAATTGATACAACAAATATAGAAGAAAAAGCAACCAAACCCAATAGTAGAAAAGCCTTTTTTACTTTGCTCAATTATACTCGTAGTATGCTAGAATTTCAAAGTGTATTTTAGGGGTGGGTATATCTTGTCTCATACGGAGTACTATTAACTATACAAAAACAAATCTACTATTTACTTCATAGTTACATTTTTGCAGGCATTACTTTATCATTATTTTTTTGTTCTACTCCCTTTTAACCTGGTTTAAATAGAACAGCCCCACTCGCCCCATTTTTAAGTAACCGGGTTAAACGAATAACTTTTTACTTAATATTGTGTACTTATTCATGATTTGTGCTAACTCAGGCATGTGTAACTAATATGGTGGGTTCTTGGCTGGAAGGAACAAAAACACAACACACACTTGAGCATCTAGGAGCCTTTTATTCAATTGAGCCTGTTTGCATTACGGATTACTTATAAGATGCTCATGTGTCATATTATTGGGCTTAATGTTAATATTGCAAGTTCGATGCAATACTACATCATTTTTATATTTTTACACTGATATATCTATATTTAGCTCTCCTCAGTAAAATTAAATGGTTTCTTTTTTTATCTATTTCTTTATATTTCACTCTATTTTGAAGCGTAACTGCTATCACATATGAGTTTGATAACTCTACATATACCATCATGACTGAATTTCAGTTTTCCTACTAAAGATTTTAGCACACAATTTACACACCACACATATAGCATAAAAAATTGAATGAAAAAAAACCGCCGCAACACGCGGGTGCATTACCTCGTTTGAGTTAATTAAGGAAAATTAGTTTGTGCAATTGAAAAAGAAATAATAGACAGTTGAGCACAAAACATACTATTGCCACCAAACACGTCCAGCCCATATGCTTTGCACTTCGATCTCATGCATGATTGTTTGAGAACCTCAAAGTTGCTCTTTGAATACACTTGTATAACTTATGCTAATTATGATATCAAATTACGTACCTGAGAGCTCAGTTCAATTTACATTAGAATTGAATGAATATAACTATAAAATCTGTATGAATTAACAACAATAGCAAAGTCACTTCTAGCTTGAACATATAGTTTGTACTTTATAAAACCGACTTGTACATATTATTGATCCAAAAGTTTTTTTCGGCTTCTTTCTTCACAACTAATGTATGATATAGAGCCAAATTGTTCCTACTTGGCCTTCGGAAAAAGGATTCTAACACACCCTTTACTTTTCTAATTGGGAAAATATCACCAAAATGTAGTGAACTTGGCACCATTTCCAATTCTAAGTAGTGATTTATTTTATTTTATTTTTTTTATTTTTATTATTTTTTTTTCTAAAAAAGTAACAAACTTTCATCGTTAGGCATTTATGTGCATCGATGACGTCATACATTTGCATCGTCTGTCCATTATACTAACGGGCGTTAATAAATAACTTAAAATTTGGTTATCTCATCATATACTTGCATCGTTAGCCCTTTATACTCACGACCGTTAATAAATAACTTAAAACTCGGTTTTCTTACGTTTTTTCACATTTTGGTCCGTCTTTTCACGTTTTCGTCCGTTTTTACACGTTTTCGTCCGTTTTTTCACGTTTTAGTCCGTTTTTTCACGTTTTCGTCCATTTTTACACGTTTTCGTCCGTTTTTACACGTTTTGATACGTTTTCGTCCGTTTTACACGTTTTAGTCCGTTTTCCACGTTTTCGTCCGTTTTTATACGTTTTCGTCACATTTTTATATGTTTTCGCCTGTTTTTTTTCACGTTTTAGTCCGTTTTTTTTCACGCTTTCATCCGTTTTTACAAATTTTTATATGTTATCGTTCGTTTTTTCACTTTTTGACCCTTGGATGTTATAAACCTTACAGAGCTAATTTTCTTCATTTGTTGAAATGTGTGTGTTAGATGTTATTTGAGTGCCGCTATGTTTCATGAATCGTGAATAACTTATATAAACCTACGTATGCTAGAGTTACACCCCATGGATTTGTGCCGGATGAGAGGGAGTAAGATTGGCGGGTTGGCAATGACTCATAACAATGCAACAATGAGCTGCTATCTTTACCATAGTGATTATTGAAAATATGTGAGCCTGAAATTGAGGAGGAACTTGCAAAACAGTGACAAAATGGACAATTTAAACATCGCATTGTATATTTGTATCATTGTAGGGGAAGTTTCAAGTGGATCTGATGTTAGTTGTGCTGTTTATGCCAGCCATCATTAAACCACCCCGGCGCAAACCTTCGATAAAAAAAAGAAAAAAAAAACTATCATAAACCAAATACAACGACAAAAAAGTTGCGGCCTGGCCGCCGCCATCCTTGTTTCTATCTTATAATCTTAAAGAACAATCCTCATATTCAACTAGGTTTGAATGCTTGAAGATGGAATATTTAAGCTAATAAGAATACTTAAGAGTCTCGTTGAAGAAAATTCTATCTTGTTTCGCTTTTATAACTTAACATATTCTTTTTAGCCCCCAACTATTTGAGTTGTAGGTATTTTTCTTGACAATCAAGATATGCAAGTGAATGAAAAAGAGACCTTCGGTGGATTATACTAGTTATTATGATAAGTAAATAATGTAAAAAATATGAAAAAGAAAAATAACTAAAGTGAATAACAATAAACAAGAACAACAGTATTAAACTTTTATTATATATAAAATAAAAAGAGATTACACTGTAATAATTACAATAATAAAATAATAAAAATAAAAATAGTAGCTAGTCAACTATTTGGCGACAGGTTGGGCAGGAGGAGTGGTCAGCAAACCATGTGTCAACGCACGTGACATGAAACACGTGCTTGCATGGCAAAATTCGAATCTCCTCACCCTCCTCAAAGCTATTTATGCAGATAACACACTCCTCCTCACTACTCTCACCCTCACCCTCAGCAGCAGGCAGTCTCCTTATTATTTCCCTATCGAGACCCATCCTCCTTATTAAGCTTTTGGCTAGCTTAAACTAGCCCCTTATTATAATAATAATAACAATAATAATAATAGTAGTAATAATAATAATAATAAATACTAATATAGTATTAGATAATAATGAAAAGTATAATAAATAATAATATATAATAAGTAATAGGAAACATAATAACAATAATATAACAATAATATAATATAATATAATAATAAGAATATAATAAGTAATAATAATATATAATGATAATAAATGATAATGATACAATAATGATAATATAACATATAAGATAATAATAATAATAATTGGTCAACTAAAAGAACCAGTCTAAAGGTAAAACACAAGAGGTATCTTATATCTTATATATATATAAATTAGGTTGTCTTATAAATGCAAAATACCGTAATAAATGTTTCAAGAGTTGATTATTACAATATGCCTTTCAAGTGTGATTTCAACAATTGTAGTTTGTACGGTACAATATGTTTTGCATGAGAAATCGTGCACAAAAGTTTGTACTGTACAGCATGTTTCAAGCATCTCTAAACCTCAAAGAATACAAACAAAAAATGTCATGATGCATAATTAAACACACCAATTAGTGGTTAGTCTTTTTACCTTCCCGTCCATGAGTTACAATATTTATCAACTAGTATAAATGTGTCAAAAATCACACACAAGCAAACACAATTCCTCCACACCGCGTGCCATTTGGGCTATCAACTTATAATGGGTAGATAGAGTAAGCATCATATCGTCGTACGTTATTGAGATGTCATATTGACTGTTATATTATTTTATGTAAATTTCACGTGTGTGTTTGTGTGGTAACAATGTAGGACATAAATGATGGTGCTTAGGAGGTTTGGAGTAACTCATCTTCTCTTAATGGTTTAAGAGATCTACACATCGTTGTCTTATCAATTAAGTGGAACATGCTATGAACATTTTTACTTTGATTAACTTGTATTTAAGTTACTACAGATCAATTATATCTAATGTTTTTTGTAGTACGTCAAGAAGCATTAAGAAAGAGATCGAGAAGTTAAAAGATTGTATCAAGAACCAAAACATGCAAAGCGCAATGAAACAAACGACCAAAGAAACAGAACACAACAAGAACAATGTCAGGCCCACCGGGGCGAATGTGATAAGTGTAGCATTAAATTACTATAGTACGTACAAATTAAAACATCTGCCAATATTTACGTTCATGTAAACGATGAACTAGCTAATACTATTGATGTTAGCAAGTAAGTTTATTGAAAATCAATGTGACAGCATCAATTTTTAGTCAATAATTTTATTAATACACTTTTGTGTGCATTTTTAAATATTTTGCTCTTAATTGTAGTTTTTTTGTCTGCGTGTGTAATGTCACTTTTCTTAATTAAAACGTCGTGGAATATTGCGTGACTTGATATTTGAATATAATTGTAAATATGTCGATGTTACATATTGAAAATGGTAGTATATTAATAAGAATATATCTTCACACTATCATATCTTACATATGAGAATCTTTTAAATCAAAGAAGTTTATAAAGGAGAAAAAAGTTGTATTTTCAAAGTTAGTACTCTACACCTATCATGAGGTAAACATTATTCATTTGAGTTTGAGATCATGTGATTATGTCGTCATACTGTAAATACTTAAGAGTGAGTTAACTAATGAATGCTAAAATTTCGATATTATATAGTTTATGGAAAAATGTTGTAATAATGCTTAATTAAAATAATAATTTATGTAACTTACTCATATTAAAATATTACATATGAAAAGCCTCATTTAAATATAACATTTTGTGTTGGGAATAAAGCTAACAGTTACCACTGATAAGCTTGTGGAAGACACTGCTAAAGAATGCACTAGCAGTGGAAACACATTACCACTTCTAGTACATATTATTACCACTGCTGTTAGGATAACTGTTATGTATTCGAATATAGAAAAGATCTTTATGTATATTCTATTCTATTAGTTTTATCTTTATCTTGTAAAGGACTCCTTGTGCTATAAAAGGAGGTCCTAGATCATTGTTATAGGTACGTATCACCATTAGAAAGCTTCAAGGTGTAACCCTAGTGATAGCTAAGATCACTCGTATTATTATCAATAATATTAAAGCTTTGGTGTTAAACTTACAACTGTTCTCACTTGCATTACATCATACAATAAACATTCTAAGTATTGTTAAGTATATTCCGCGTGCTTAATAATATAACTCAAAGTATCACTCTAACACAAGGCGTGTGTTTAGATCCTACATTTTGCAAAAAACCTCTTCACATTAAAGAAAGAGATGGAGAAGTCACAAAAATTGTATCAAGAACAAAACATGCAAAATGCCAATGAACAACAACGACAAAGAGAACAACAACAACAACGCCACGGCCGCCGGTGTCAATATAGATGAATACTTAGCATTCATATTAATAGTACGTTACAAATTAAACATGCAATATTTTACTATACGAATTATAATTTATTATACGAATTATAATTTATACTCTTGAATAGAGAAGAGATCCAGTGAGAAGAAAACTTAAAATGAGAAGGATGAGAAATAGCTATAACCACACATTTGAGATGCATCGAGTTGAATTAGATGCATCTCTATTCATTTAGATGCGTCCCAATTAGTTTCGAAAGTGATTTTGAAGTGAAAACGATGCAAAATAGTACTAGCAACAAATTTGACCCGCAGTAGACGAAAAATACATAAAATTCGTCTAACTTGATGAAATGCATCTAATATATGTATATGCATCTAATTTTTTGCTAGAATATATATTATGGTGCATGTAAAAGATTAGAGATGCATCTAATTCAAGTCAATGCATCTCTAATGTGTGGCTATAGTTATTTCTCATTCTTCTCATTTTAAGTTTTCTTCTCATTTGATCCTAAGTCCTCTTGAATATACTAATTACTTTAATGTTTTATGTTTTTATAGTTTTGTTAAAAAGGATATTTGTTTTATAGTTCTCTTTTAATAATGTAATTTATTGAACAACGAAGTCCGTCTTTCACAAAAAATGAGAGTTTCAAACATGAACAAAAAATTAGTCCCGAACATTACGAAAAAAACAATTAGATCCAACCTGTGTGCATCGCATGGGTCCTGAGGCAGTCCAAACCTGTGTGCATCGCACGGGGATGAATATAAAAGGTCTCCAACATTAATGTCATCGCTTCATATTTAAAATAATTTATGTAACTTGTACATATTAAAAAATTACATGTGAAGAGACTCTTTTCAATATAACTTCTTGAAAAAAATCTCTTCACATATACTCTTTTAATGTCAATAAACTATTTTAAATGTGTGTCATGCCTAGAAATGTGATACCATCACAACTTAGATATATAATGACGAAAATAATTGCCGAAGATTACACTATAAAAACTTATATACAGCCCATGTGCAACTCAATAAAGTATTTTAAATACGTATAAAGCTTCGCAAATGTGTGACACCATGAAAACTTAAATATAAAATGACAAAAATAAATGCCGAATATTACGCTATAAAAACTTCTATACAGCCCATGTGCATCGCACGTATTTTAAATCTATGAAAACTTCTATACAACCCATGTGCATCGCACGGGAATTGTTGACTATCATAAGAAATAGTTATAACTTAGCCCGATGTATTAATATTAGTTAGTTCAAATAAAAAACGATAGAGTCAATACCAAAATAAATAGACAAAAAATATTACGTAAAAAAATACATCTTAAAAGATTACATGTCAATAAACTATTTTAAATACGTATCATGCTTACAAAATGTATGCTACCATGAAAACTTATATATATAATGATAAAAATACGTCCTGAATATAAAATGACGAAAATAAATGACGGATATTAGACTTTGAAAACTTCTATACATCCCATGTGTATCGCACGGGCTTTCATGACTATTCATGTTTGCAAGTGTATTCAAATAATGAAATGACATGATCCCGCAATGAATACATGACGAAAATTAGTGAACATTACGTTATGAACACTTAGATACAGCCCGTGTGCAACGCACGGGTCTGGTTGCCTAGTATAATGATATTCAATGGTAGTATCATCAATAACATTAAAGGTCATAAACTCTTTATTCAAATTTTCATACATTGACACAACGCATACTATTTGATAAAATCATAAACAACTTTTTCACTCATGACCAATCATGCATTTTGGTCCATCCGACTGGAAATGGAGTAAGGTGTGGTCCAATATAAAATCCAGTATCTCTAACTAACCAAAAACATTTTCGTCGTATATGAAAACTCCATTTGTCTGCGCAATGTGTTCTAGTAATATGATCGAACACACCGAAAGAAGCGGTCCTTGTACCATTCCAGATGAAAGAAGCATAGAAAAAGGTAGTTTTCCAGATATTTTCACAGAAACTCCAGTTTTCATTTTCGTTCAATGCAAGAGTATGGTATCCCAGATCATCATCCTTTGATTTTACATTAACAGTGATTGGATCATTCATCGTGTTATAGATATAGATGACAAATGAATCCCACGCACAAATCCTTTTGGCATTAGCTGTCGAAGTTTTTGCTATTGGAGACGCGTTTGTAGTGAAAACAAGGTAAATGAACAAGAAAATAAATGACTTCATGGGTGTGTTGAATGGGCATATGACTATATGAACATATACGAAGATTATGTTATATAGACCAAAAAATTTGGTTTATTAATTTCAAAGTTAATATCTAAAAGTTGAGTTTCATGTTTTAAATGTAAGTATTAATGATCTTGATCCATTGAGTAAAGTTTAATTTCAAAGTTTAATTTCATGGTTTAAATGTAAGTATTAATGATTTTGACCCATTCACATAAGTTTCATTTGCGTCATTATACTCCCTCCGCCCTAAAAAAGTGTCCATCATATTTTTTATTTTTCTACCAAACAAAGTGTCCAGATTTTATTTTTAGATAGTAATTATCAGTGATCTTCCTACTTTACCCTTATAATCAAAACATGTATTAATTACTCATTTTTAATTTCTATATTAACTATAAGGGTAAAAATGCCTTTTTATCAATTTAAACTAGCATTATATACACATATCATAATTTGTCCAATTTTTGTTTGTGTACACTCTTTTTGGGATAGATAGAGTAATAGAAGTTGAGTTTCATGGTTTAAATGTAACTATTAATGATTTTGATCCATTCACTTGAGTTTCACTTGGGTCATTATATTAAATGTTGAGTTTCATGGTTTAAATGTAAGTATTAATAACTTTGATTCATTCACTTGAGTTTCATTTGCGTCATCTATCTATAATACTATAAGATTGTCCCCTCTAATTGAATGTGGAGGCGTCAAGATTGCATAGAGTACAACAAGCTAATGCTCGGAATTAAATGCAGAAAATAGAGTTTCATGCTTTAAAATCTATTTTTAACATCGAGAGGGAAGTGCAAGGGTTGCCGGAATTAATAACGTAGTCCTTAAATTAAATGTGTAGTAATCATGACATAGTTTTTTTAGTTAAAATCGTGTGATTGGAGCCTTAATTGATTGACCTGAGTAATTGCGAGCATGCAAAGAGTCATGTCGTTACATTCATGTTTGCTTAATGGAGGAGATGGAAGTGCAAGGGTTGCCGGAATTGATCACATGGTATTTAGTATAGAATTAAAATTCGGTTATGGATTGAGAAGAAGTTGAAAGGTTTGCAAGAATAATTAATGATTTATCCTAATCCATGCCTATATAAACCGGCCAAAATCACATGCACAAACACAAAAGTTCGAATCTTCATTCCTCCTACTTTATTTTGTAATTTATTGTTAGAATTGTTTCTTGATTTTCTTTTTTTTCGTGTGCAGGTAATACATACAACATGATTCTCTTATTAATGTTACAAGAGAATAGAAGAGGTGATGTGTCTATAATCTTTTCTTTTCTCAGTCTCATCTTCCTATACACGTTCGTATATTTTAATGGATTTTAAAAATAGTTTCACGGGTTGATGAGCCTAAATTTGAGATATACATAAATGCATGCATATTTGCTATTATTTTTCTCAAGTGATCTCTTATTTTTCCCCTATTACAACGAATAATACATTAAAGTGATCTCTTATTTGATAACCCAACAATTAAAATGGATTTGCAATATTTGGGGATATCGTTGCAGGGTACACGTACAAAAAATGGATTTGCAGGGGATGGATATATCGTTGTATGAAACTGAAATGCCTATTGAGGGAGAAAATAGTAGTAATATAATGACATGCATGATGATTACGGAGTATGTACAAATTAAGCTTAATTCACTTAAACATGTCCATTTTCCTCCCCTTTTTCACACAGAAACAAACAATGTCTATACTCTATACTACCTATCTATAGCATAAAGCAAAACACAAAAGGGTAAGGTACGTAAGAGAAAACAAAAGATACCATATACTATTTTCATGTCGAATTGAACCTATACAAGTATAAGATGCAGCAGATTTCATATACATGCATTATGGTACCAAAATTACGACCAACGGTGTTTTTGCAATTTGATGTTAGTAATCTCACGTAACTTTCACAATTGGAAGTTAATGTCTGATCATTCAACTTCATAGAGGTTATTTAACGAACAAGTGTGACTAAGTGTGACCGGAATTATCCTTTTTTGCAAAAAAGCATACACATAATTCCTAATACATTCAGTTTTCTCGAATAATCTTCTCCTAATTTGCTCTAATGGTTTGTGTACTTTTAGAGGTAGGGTTAGCCAATACCTAAAATCTAAAACAAATGTTAATAAATATTATAAACACACATTGATAAGTAGTGTTTCCAATATGTGTTAAGTGGGTAATACCGTAATATTTATGTTGTTTATATATGTTCTATGTTTATTGCATTTTATTTATAGTGCATTTCACTTTTTGTTTGGTTTTCCCAAACATTTTCAATTCTTAGCTTCGATCCAACTTGCATGTATTAAGTACAAACTCGTTTTAATTAGATCACTTGGATTGACAATGCAAGTTCATCCAGATTATATGCAATCCTTCGTATTTTGTAACAAAAAACTAACATAACTTCGAAATCCGTTTATAGCTAAGTTGTTATGACAAAAACGTGTCCATGTGCGGGGTTTATCGTGATCAGATGGTTCACGCGTTTAATATATACATAAACGGAAAGTTAATGAAAAGAAGAAAAAATTGATACAACAAATATAGAAGAAAAAGCAACCAAACCCAATAGTAGAAAAGCCTTTTTTACTTTGCTCAATTATACTCGTAGTATGCTAGAATTTCAAAGTGTATTTTAGGGGTGGGTATATCTTGTCTCATACGGAGTACTATTAACTATACAAAAACAAATCTACTATTTACTTCATAGTTACATTTTTGCAGGCATTACTTTATCATTATTTTTTTTGTTCTACTCCCTTTTAACCTGGTTTAAGTAGAACAGCCCCACTCGCCCCATTTTTAAGTAACCGGGTTAAACGAATAACTTTTTACTTAATACTGTGTACTTATTCATGATTTGTGCTAACTCAGGCATGTGTAACTATTATGGTGGGTTCTTGGCTGGAAGGAACAAAAACACAACACACACTTGAGCATCTAGGAGCCTTTTATTCAATTGAGCCTGTTTGCATTACGGATTACTTATAAGATGCTCATGTGTCATATTATTGGGCTTAATGTTAATATTGCAAGTTCGATGCCAAAAATACTACATCATTTTTATATTTTTACACTGATATATCTATATTTAGCTCTCCTCAATAAAATTAAAAG
>LBNU01016957.1:0-12237 GCA_014162995.1 Artemisia annua | reverse complement strand
GCCCTAAGAGTTATAACATATTTCTTGAATGATAGTCAACAATTTCCCGTGCGATGCACATGGTTGTATAGAGTTCTTCATAGATTAAAATACGTCGATGCACATGGGCTGCTATAGGAAGTTTTCATATCGCGTAATATTGGCATTATGTTTGTCCATTTATTATATTAATTTTCATGTGTCACACATTTGCGAAGCTTTATACGTATTTAAATATACCTTTATTGAGTTGCACATTGGTGTATATAAGTTATTTCAAGTTAACTCGGCAATTATTTTCGTATGTATATATCTAATTTGTGATGTATCACACTCTAGGCTGACACACATTTAAAATAGTTTATGACATTAAAAGATATATGTGAAGGATTTTTTTCAAGAAGTTATATTGAAAAGAGTCTCTTCACATGTATTTTATTAATATGTACAAGTTACATAAATTATTTCTAAAATGAATCGATACATTAATGGTTTGAGACCTTCTAATCATCCCCGGCGATGCCACACAGGTTTTGACTGCCTCAGGACCCATCGCGATCACACAGTGAGTTGAGTCTAATTTTTTTTCGGAAATGTTCGGCTAATTTTTTGTTCATGTTGAAACTCTCAATTTTTTGTAAAGACGGACTTCGTTGTCAATAAATTACATTATTAAAAGAGAACTATAAAACCAAATATCCTTTTAAGCAAACTATAAAAACATAAACATTTAAACGATTAATTGTATATACAAGAGGACGTTAGATCCAATATGAGAAGAAATACTTAAAAGAGAAGAATGAGAAAGAACTATAGCCACACATTAGAGATGCATTGACTAATTAGATGCATCTCTAATCTATTCTTACATGCACCATAATATATATTCTAGCAAAAATTAGAGTCAATATACATATTTAGAGCATTCATCAAGTTAGACGAAGTTTATTATTTTCTACTACTGCGGTCAAATTTGTTGCTAGTTACTATTTTGCATCGTTCTTCACTTCCAAAATCACTTCGAAAACTAATTGGGACGATCTAAATAATAGAGATGCATCTAATTCACACTCGATGCATCTCAAATGTGTGGTTATAGCTATTTCCATCCTTTCATTTTAAGTTTTCTTCTCACTATATCTTCTCTATTCAAATATAAATATATTTTTGTATATAAATATATTAATTCGTATATGTTAAAAATATTCATGTTTTAATTTGTAACGTACTATAAATGAATGCTAATATCATCTATATTGCACCGACGCCGGGCTTGTTGTTTTGTTCTCTTTGTTCGTTGTTGTTCATTTGTCATTTTGCATATTTTGTCTTGGATACAATTTTTGTGACTTCTCCATCTCTTTCTTTAATGTGAAGAGTTTTTGCAAAATGCTAGGATCTAAACACACGCTTGTTGTTAGAGGAACTTTGAGTTATATTATTTACAGCACGCGGAATATACTTAACAATACTTAGAATGTTTATTGAATATGAGTAATGCATAGTGAAACAGTTGCTAAGTTTAACACCAAAGCTTTAATATATTAGTAATAATACGATGATCTTAGGATCACTAGGTTACACCTGAAGCTGCTAATGTGATACGTACCTATAACAATGATCTAGCGACCCTCCTTTTATACGCAAGGAGTCTTTTACAAGATTAAAAGATAAAACTAATAGAATAGAAATATACATAAAGATGCTTTTCTATATTCGAATACATAATAGTTATCTAACAGCAGTGGTAATAATTATTGTACTAGACGTCGTAATGTGTTTCCACTCGCTAGTCATTCTTTAAGCAGTGTCTTCCACAAGCTTATCAGTGGTAACTGTGATTTTTCCCAACACAAAATGTTATATTAAATGAGGCTATTCATTATGTAATATGTTAATATGAGTAAGTACATAAATTAATTATTTTAATTAAGCATTATTACAACATTTTTCCATACTATAATAATATCGAAATTTTAGCATTCATTAGTTAACTCACTCTTAAGTATTTACAGTATAGACGACATAATCACCATGATCTCAAAACTCAAAATGAATAATGTTACCTCATGATATGGTGTTAAGAGTACTAACTTTGGAAAATACAATTTTTTCTCTTTATAAACATTCTTTGATTTAAACAGATTCTCAATGTAGATATGATAGTTGAAGATATATTCCTTATCTAATATACACCATTTTCAATATGTAACATCGACATATTTTACAATTATATTCAAATATCAAGTCCACGCAAATTCCACGACGTTTAATTAAAAAAAGTGACATTACACACTGCAAGACAAAAAAACTACATTAAGAGCAAAAATATTTAAAAATGCAACAACAAAAGTTATTAATAAAAAAATTTATTGACTAAAAATTGAATGCTGTCACATTATTTTCAATAAACTTACTTGCTAACGAGTCAATAGTATTAGCTGATTCATCGGTTTACATGAAGTAAAAATTGCAATGTTTTAATTTGTAACGTACTATAGTAATATTGAATGCTAATTATCAATTCCCACCGGTGGCCGTGACATTGTTCTGTTGTGTTCTGTTTCTTTGTCGTGTTGTTCAGTTGCCTTTGCATGTTTGGTTCTTGATACAATCTTTTAACTTCTCGATCTCTTGTCTTGAAGCTCTTGACGTACTACAAAAAAAACAATTAAGATATAATTGATCTTGTAGTAACATTAAATACAGTTAATCAAAGTAAAAACTGTTCATGCATTGTTCCACTTTAATTGATAAGACAACGATGTGTAGATCTCTTAAACCATTAAGAGAAGATGAGTTTACTACCAAACCTCCTAAGCACCATCATTTTATGTCCGTACATTGTTTACCACACAAACACACACGTGAAATTGTACATAATAATAATATAACATCAATATGACTTAACTAACGTAAGACGATATGAGCTTACTCTATCTACCATTATAAGTTGATACCCAAATGGCACCGGTGTGGAGGAATTTGTGTTTGTTGTGTGTGATTTTGACACATTATATAGTTGATAAAATATTGTAAACTCATGACGGAAGGTAAAAAGAACTTAACCATAATTGGTGTGTTTAATTTATGCATCATGACATTTTATTGTTTGTATTCTTTGAGGTTTTAGAGATGCTTGAAACATGCTGGTACAGTACAAAAACTTTTGGCACGGATTCTCATGCAAAACATGATTGTACCTGTACAAACTACAATTGTGAAATCACACTTGAAAGGCATATTGTAATAATCAACTCTGAAACATTTAATTACGGTATTTTGCATTTATAGACACCTAATTTATATATATATAAGATATAAGATACCTACTTGTGTTTTACCTTTGACTCGGTTCTTTTAGTTGACCATATTATTATATATTATTATCTTATATGTTATATTATCATTATTGTTATCGATTATCATTTCATTATCATTATATATTATTATTACTATTATATTTTATTATTATATATATTATATTATTGTTATATTATTGTTATTATTGTTGTTTTATTGTTATTATAGTTATTATTTATTATATTTTATTATTATTATATATATAGTATTATTATTATTATTATTACTACATATATTATTATTGTTTCTTATTATTATATCATAAGGGGCAGTTTAAGCTAGCCAAAACTTAATAAGGAGGATGGTCTCGACAGGGAATAATAAGAGACTGCCTGCTCTGAGGTGAGGGTGAGAGTAGTGAGGAGGAGGTGTTATCGCAGAAAATAAGCTTTGGAGAGGTGATGAGATTCGATTTGCCATCAAGCACGTGGTTTCATGTACTTCGTTTACACAGGTTTGCTACCACTCTCTACTGCCCAACCTGTCCAAATAAGTTGACTAGTCTACTATTTTTATTTTATTATTTATTTATTGTAATTAGTACAGGTAACTCTTTTATTGTAGTATTAATAAAAGTTTAATACTGATGTCTGTTATTGTTATTCACTT
Source organism: Artemisia annua (assembly GCA_014162995.1). Taxonomy (NCBI): domain Eukaryota; kingdom Viridiplantae; phylum Streptophyta; class Magnoliopsida; order Asterales; family Asteraceae; genus Artemisia; species Artemisia annua. The sequence goes on along the minus strand of LBNU01016957.1, from coordinate 8,286 downwards.
TAGTTATTTTCTTTCATATTTTTACTTATTTACTTATCATAATACTAGTATACTCCACCGAAAGTGTCTTTTCTGTTGTTATTCACTGCATACCTTGATTGGCTGAATAGTTTTACGTCCGTTTTAAAATTTATAAAAACAAGTGTGTTTTAAAAACTTCGATTCTAGTTTATGTGAATTCAACACTTGCACTATATAAACAATTATAGAGTTACTAACTAACTACGCAAATATAATAAAAGTATATAAGTAATGAAAGGATAAAGTTAGAAAGATCAAACCACAACACAAGGATTTATAGTGGTTCGTCTACAAGGTCACCTTCCTTGTTCCTACTCCACTCCCCGAGTCACCTACTCGAGAGTTTTCTTCACTATGTCAACAAACTCCCTTGTGGCGGAGAAACCTTACACGACTTTCGCTTACACCAATTTAACGACACAAAGCTAGATGTCGGGTTCTAATCCTAGTTAGAACCAATCTCACAACACTTCACAACTTCTACACTACTTGTACACACCACAACTTCTTCACTACTTCACACCACTTCACTACTACACTACTTCTTCTTCTCTACACAACTTCTACTTCACCTAAAACTATTTATTACAAGCACAACACCACTTCACAAATGATTTACACAATATACACTACTAATCTACAATACTTCTGAAACTTGATGTTGAAGGAGTATTCTTCTCTTACACTTTGGATAAGAAAGGATGAGGAGGGATTGAATCACTTGAAACAAAGATTAATAAACTTATGATCAAAGGGTTTTGAGAGATGCTTAGAGAGGATTGGATCTGAAAATTTTAATGCAAAAGGTGAGAAAAAAATACCAGGTTTGAGGTGGTATTTATAGGCAAAGGAATCTGACAACAGGAGCGTGCCGACCCCCTTAAATGGAGGCTGGCCCCCTTAAAATTAAGGGGGCCGCCCCTTATAGCTAAGGAGGCCGCCCACCTGTAACGGCCAGATTGTTTGTCTTTTTCTAGGGAAAGTTTATTTGGTGAAAAACTAACTGATTTTTGTTAAAATTTTGAATTCATATATTTAGTATGATTTAAACATTTTCCTTTATTACCAAAAGTGTTTTTCAAAAATATATAATATGTTTATATTATTTAATAAACTTTGTAATAATTAATTAAATACCCATTTGATCATGAAATGTATTAAGCACTTGTTTATTCATACCTTAAGTGATTTAGTTGGATAAAATGATATAAACTAACTTAATACTTGTTTACGTAGTAATCTTACTGACTCCTCCCAAATAGTCAACTAAGTCAACCAGGTGTTCCTGGTCAACTAAGTCAGGCTAACAGAGAGAGGAGAGATCAATTTATGATCCGGTGTAAGCACAGTGTATTCCGGGTCGTTATGTCCCGACAAGATTGAAATTGTATTCTGAAAACGTTTTGGAATGAGTGATTGGGGATAGTAACCAGATAGAGATTTTGATTGATTTTTACACTAATGATTGCTTTCAATGATAATGAAACAGTATTAACAAACACAGATTTGCAAATAATCCTAAAAATCTAAATGCGTACAGAAAAAGTGGAAATATGCAAAAATAAACTACAGGGGTGAAAATGACTTTTTTACAAACTTAATATTAAAAGAAAATTTTATAAAAAAGAAAATTATTTTTTTGATTATTTTATTATTTTTTATTAATTAAAAACTATTTTAATACTTAAAAACTATTTAAATTAACTTAAAATCACCAAAGTATCAAATAAAGCTAAGAAAAATGCAAAATTACTTTCAAAAAGTCTAAATTAACTTAAAATAATTTTAAAAACTAAAATTATATTTTTTTTTGTCTTTTTGTGGGTTTTCTATTAATTAATTACTAATTAACTAGTTTAATTTATGAAAAATAGAAAAATAACTTGGAAAATTATGAAAATTTTTAGAAAACTAAATTATTGCTACAGGAACCTAGGAAAATTATAAAAACTTGATTTAAACTATTATTTAATTATTTAACTAATTACTAAGTTAATTATTACTAAATTACTAATTTAACTATTTTAATTTAAGAATAATAGAAAATGAACAGTGAAAATTATGAAAAATTTCCTAAAATTATTTATGACTTATAAAACCTAGGAAAATTATGAAAACCTACTGTTGTTAATTAAAATCTAATAAAACTATTTAATTACTAATATTACCTAATTATTATTTAAACTATTATTAATTATTAAAAATACTAAATGACAAAAGAAAAATCTGGAAAAATTACTAAAAATATTATGACTAAACAGAAGCCTAAGAAAAATATAAAAATGAAAATTGCTTTTTGAAAAAGCTGAGCAATAAGCCAAATGGCTTAAATAGAAGCTATCACTTTTTTTAAAAGTGATTATTTTTGGATTTTTCTTTTTGACAGATGAATATATGATGAAATTAAGCAACTCTAATGAAAACACTTTTTACAAAACTTAAAAATAAGCACTTTGCACCCCTTACAGCTTAACAGATTCTATTATGGATTTTTATGAAATGCAAAAGCTCTTAATAAGCTCTACAGTACAAACAAGCTACAAATTAAGATGCAAACAACTTATATGAACACAAATAAAGCCAAAGGAACTGAAAAAGCACAGGGAATAAGCCAAAATAAGCAAATAAGCAATTTCAAATATCACAGATGCAAAACAGACTAGTTAGGCTTATTCAAGCCTCTGTGGGGTCCACAGGGTTGGTCAATGGTCCAAAATGAGACTTGATCTCAAAAGTTGACCTGGCAAGCTTCAAAATAAGCCAATAAGCAGAGCTTATGGATCACTATTGAGCTTGTGGGAGCTTATGAAATTTGGCTCAAATGCACTGAATGCACAGGGTATATGAAAATGGGACAAGGTACAAGCTAGTAGCAGCCCTAGTATATAAGCTTGGAAATGAATCACAAGCCTAGAAACATGGAGAGTGGCTGGTTAGCTTCTAACAGGACCAAAAATCTCAAGCTAAGCTCAAGAATTGAGCTTTTGGTGAGCTTGTGAAGTTGCTCTCATATGCTGATGAGTCAGTATAGAGAGTTTGGGTGAGAGACTTTTGATGGAACAAAATAAGCAGTTTGAAAAGCTCTAAAATGAAAATTAATTACTTGCATAGATAGCTAGCCAGATGGGCTTCACAAATCAACCAAAATCACAAACTAACACTCACTAATAAAGATTGTGCAAGCAAATGAAAATGACTGTTGAACTTGTGCACAGGGGAACTTTATGAAAAACAGCTAAACAAAAGATAGCAAATAAGCAGTTTGGCCTAAGATATAAAATTTAATAAAAATACCCTACGAAATATTAGCAACCAAACTAAGTTTTCTAAAAAAGCACAAGGTCTAATTCCTATTATTGAAGCCTAGGGAAAATTGTCAATTTTATTCAAAAACTTTTGTCTGTGAAATTTTGACTTTTGGTGAAAAACTATTGAGTTGACTTTTATGGATTTTGATCCTTTCTAATTAACTGATTATGATATAATAAGGTGTAATAAGGCTTACTTAAGCTATTCTAACCACTTGTGAATGGATCATGAAGGTTTTGGACTTAGAAATTTTGACAGATTATCACTATGTTGAGATTAAAAGCTATTTTGACTTTTAACAAAACAAGCACTGGTTTTTATGTTTCAAATGTTCTAAGTTACATCTAAGAAGCATGAAACAACAAAGATCCACAACAATTACTCACTTGAACACAGATTGAACAGCAAAACCAAACAACCTTTTTACTGAACTAGTATATGATTTTCAAAAGGATTTGATGATTTAGATCATGAAACTGTATCCAAAGACTATATTATGATGTATTAAGCACATATTATTAGATAATCAATGACCACAACCACAAATACCCAAGATTAGAACTTATGCTACTTAGACAGTGAAAATAGAATTTTGAGCAACAATGAAAATCACTGAACAAGCATAAGACTTTAAGCACTAATATCACTAACAAACACCAAATAAGCACAAAAAGCACAGAGATAAGCTATAATAAGCACTAAGACAGTAAAATGGAAAATTACACTAAAATTTGAAATTTGAGAAATTGAAAATGGAAAACCTCAACTCTAGCTTGACTAGAGTATCTCTAAGCTCAACAAGCTCCTAGCTTATCAAAGATAAGCTAGGTAAAGTCCATCTGGCCAATCCATTTAGAACACTTCCAAAGCTTTCCACGTCCAATAAGCAAAGGTACCCTGTTGTGAGTTTAGTTTCTAAATTTTTTTTACCTTTTTATGTTTTCTTAAGATTATTTAAGTCCTAAGTGAGCTTATGACACAATGACTTGAAACTTAGAACACCATTAAAGCTAAAACAGAAAATTCAAATTGAAATCCCAAAACAGAATTTGAATTAAGGAACTTGAGTTTTTTGATTACAAAGGATCAAATTACATTAAAGGAACAGATTACAATGCTTTTGAAAGGATTACAACTACTAAGAACCACAATTTAACTAATTCGACACTAAAATTGAACTAAGTGACTACACACAGCTTCATATTCTTCTTCTTCTATTTATACTTGAAAATTAGGGCTTGTGGAGGTCTTCTAAATCTTTCCCATCAAAAATCTTGACCATTGGATCATTTTGGAGTGATCTCAGCCTTCCACGTCATTTTGGCGCCAAAAAGAGAAACTGCAATTTGCTGTTTTTTATACCAATGGGGGGAGTGGTGGCATTAAATGTGGAGGTGATGGGTAGGTGAAGGTGAAGTGGGCGGTGGGATGTGATGGAGGCAAGTGGGTGATGGGGAGGATGAATACCAGAGATGGTTTTGGGTTTAGGGGGTTTTTGGGTTAGTAATAATAAAGGGTCCGTTTGGTTTTATAGAATAACAAGGACCAAGTTTGTAATTTTTGGATTTTTGAGGGACTGATTTTGCCAACTTGTCCAAAATATTCCAAGGGTGATTTTTGTCAATTGTGAATAGTACAAGGACCATGGTGATAATTTCCATTTTTGAATTTCCCAGGGACTAATTCTGCCAAATTTGAAACTTGAGGGACCAAATGTGTAATTTCACCAAACTTTTCACCAAAGGATTATTTTTGCCAAAGTTTCATAATTCAAGGACCATACTTGTTATTTTCCAAAAGATTTTAATCCCAGGGGCTATGTTTGACAACTTTGCAAAGTTCAGGGACTAAACTTGTAAACTTTTGAAACTTTTCATCAAAGGACTAATTATGACAACTTGTGATTTTCTAAGGACTTTGGTTGACTTTTCTTTCAAAATAAATGCTTAGGGACTAGATTTGACAAGTTTTGAAAGTTGAGGGACTGAAACTGCCAATTGTGCAAACTTTGTTCGTTTTTCATTTGTTTTCAAACATTTTGCATCTAAAACATATAAAACACAACCCTGGGATATTTTCAGTATTTTGATGCATATTTGGGTGTTTTTGGATGTTTTGGAAGTTCAGATGAGACAAAAATGATGAGTATTTACACACTCATCAATCCCCCACACTAAAATATTGCTAGTCCCTATCAATCTTTTGTGAAAACTTAATGGATTTGATGTCTCTTTACCAAAAGCCATTACTTCTGGAGTAGCCAAATGTTTCAGTTCAAGTAAGAACCATGGTACACTGATAACCATATGATTTTGAGCAAACCATCAGCTGTAAACGGATTTGATTTGTCTTTACCAGGAGCCGTTTGCTTCTGGACTAGCCAACTCTTCACGATTTAAAGATATGGTGAGCTGAATACCATGCAATTTTTGGCAAACTGCAAGCCATCAACGGATTTGAGATATCTTTACCGGGAGCCGTTTGCTCTCGGATTAGCCAGACCTTTTGTGGATGAGACATGGTGGACTGATAACCATTTGTCGTGTTAGTGCAAAGCACTCACACCATTATTCAAAGTCCCGGCCATTATGCCGATACTTTGAGATGTAAAACGTTTAGATTGAGGCAAGTGTGGGAACCATAAAAAAATAAGCTTCTTAAATAGAAGCTATCACTTCTTTTAAACTGATGATGATGATATTTTTTTTTTTATTTTTTTTTCACAAGATATGTACATGCAGGGGCCATCTCCCCCACATTAGTTTGGTAGAAAGTAGAAAGAAGTCAGAAACACGGGTGAGAACCCGTGGCATGCTAATTTTTGATCACCAAGTCACTAGCTTGACTCAATCCCCGCATTCATTGGTTCATGGGGAAAGTTTGGACATCCGGGACAACCATGGGTGGTATGTCCCCTCCAAAGTAATGCTTAAACTAGCCCCTTATAATAATAATCATAATAATGATAATGATAATGATAATGATAATGATAATGATGATAATAATAATAATAATAATAATAATAATAATAATAATAATAATAATAATAATAATAATAATAATAATAATAATAATAACAACAACAACAATAACAACAATAACAACAGTAATAATAATATAATAACAATAATAACAACAATAATAATAATAATAATGATAATGATAAGAATAATGATAATGACAATGATAATGATAATGATAATAATAATAATAGTAATAATAATAATAATAACAACAATAACAACAAATAACAATAACAACAACAACAATAATAATAATAATAATAATAATAATAATAATAATAATAATAATAATAATAATAATAATAATACAAATAATAATAATAATAATAATAATAATAATAATAATAATAATAATAATAATAATAACAATAATGATAATGATAATAATAACAATAATAATAATAATTGGTCCAACTAAAAGAACCAGTCTAAAGGTAACACACAAGAGGTATATAATGATATTCAATGATAGTATCATCAATAACATTAAAGGTAATAAACTCTTTATTCAAATTTTCATACATTGACACAACGCATACTATTTGATAAAATCATATACAACTATGTCACTCATGACCAATCATGCATTTTGGTCCATCCGTCTGGAAATGGCGTAAGGTGTGGTCCAAAATAAAATCCAGTATCTCTAACTAACCAAAAACATTGTCGTCGTATATGAAAACTCCATTTGTGTGAGCAATGTGGGCTAATAGTATGATCGAACACACCGAAAGAAGCGGTCCTTGTACCATTCCAGATGAAAGAAGCATAGAAAAAGGTAGTTTGCCAGAAATTATCACAGAAACTCCAGTTTTCATTTTCGTTCAATGCAAGAGTATGGTATCCCAGATCATCATCCTTTGATTTTACATTAACAGTGATTGGATCATTCATCGTGTTAAAGATATAGATGGCAAATGAATACCACGGACAAATCAATCTGCCATTAGCTGTCGGAGTTTTTGCTATTGGAGACGCGTTTGTAGTGAAAACAAGGTAAATGAACAAGAAAATAAATGACTTCATGGGTGTGTTGAATGGGCAAATGACTATATGAACATATACGAAGATTATGTTATATAGACCAAAAAATTTGGTTTATTAATTTCAAAGTTAATATCTAAAAGTTGAGTTTCATGTTTTAAATGTAAGTATTAATGATCTTGAACCATTGAGTAAAGTTTAATTTCATGGTTTAAATGTAAGTATTAATGATTTTGACCCATTCACATGAGTTTCATTTGCGTCATTATACTCCCTCCGCCCTAAAAAAGTGTCCATCATATTTTTTATTTTTCTACCAAACAAAGTGTCCATATTTTATTTTTAGATAGTAATTATCAGTGATCTTCCTACTTTACCCTTATAATCAAAACATGTATTAATTACTCATTCTTAATTTCTATATTAACTATAAGGGTAAAAATGTCTTTTTATCAATTTAAACTAGCATCAATTACACATATAATAATTTGTCCAATTTTTGTTTGTGGACACTCTTTTTGGGACACATAGGGTAATAGAAGTTGAGTTTCATGGTTTAAATGTAACTATTAATGATTTTGATCCATTCACTTGAGTTTCACTTGGGTCATTATATTAAATGTTGAGTTTCTTGGTTTAAATGTAAGTATTAATGATTTTGACCCATTCACTTGAGTTTCATTTGCGTCATTATAATAAAAGTTGAGTTTCATGGTTTAAATGTAAGTATTAATAACTTTGATTCATTCACTTGAGTTTCATTTGCGTCATTATATTCAAAGTTGATAATGTTAAGTTTCATGGTTTAAATGTAAGTATTAATTATTTTTACCCATTCAATTGAGTTTCATTCGTGTCTAGTTTCTTAGATTACCATTGTGTTATGAAAATTTAATTAACTAAACGAGTAGCATAACAAGTACTATTAATTTAAAAAAGAAATATTTAG
>LBNU01016956.1:23439-46061 GCA_014162995.1 Artemisia annua | reverse complement strand
GATGTTTGTGGAGGTCACTATGTGACCGTGATAGCCAAGAATCTTGGGTACTATACTGATGTAGAGTTGAGGAAATGTCGGGGTAGAATGGATAGTGAGATTTGGGATGCGACTAGTTTTGGAAAGGCGTTTGATAGGAAGAATAGAGTTTTGGGAGCTTGGACTGAACCAAGAGGAGGGGCGTCTTCAAGGGCTTACGTGGAAGCACCTTCGCAACCTCCAATGGGAAGTTTCTCGGGAAATACACAAAGTGGGTTCGACTCAGGATGGGGAGATTGGAACCGGGAACTAAATGCTATAGAGTGTAGGGAAGTTAGGAGAGATAATATGATGATGCGGACTAATTATAATTATGATTATTCCATGCCCATGCTCCAACATTTGGCACGAGATGCCGACTATGAGGTACCTCCCTACCAACCACCAAATGTTCCACCATACCCTCTGCCGTATGAACCCTATCCTGGTCCTTACCCATATCCTTATCCTGGATATTCACCGTTTCCTGAGCCATACCCCCCACATGGCCGACTTCCTGAATATGGTAGTTCTGGTGTTAATATTGGAGAACCAAGCTTTATTCCTGGAGGATCAAGTAATTATGCTGGAGGTTCATCGTCAAGAGCTGGGATAAAGAAGAGACGTGTAGTGGACGATGAGGATGATGATGAAGATGACGATGAGGAGGAAGAGAGTGAGGATGAAAGAGTCAACCCCGACATGGACTATTGATGGCGAGTGGTAATCATTTGAGTTGTGTTTGGTAACAAAGACAATTATGTTTGTTGAATAATTTCTATTTCCACTTCTTAACTATTTTCTTTAGGATTAACTTAACTTAACTTAATTTTCTTTGTTTAGACATATTTGTGTGTTGCTTTTGTTTGTTTGTTTGTTTCGTATATGTTGCAGTTTTCTTGCAGGAGTACGGAAGCATATAGTTGATCCAATTTTTGGAGTCGTTAGACTCATTTGCTTATTACGATCAAATATGCATTTTGCGTATCTAACTCCGGTATTTTCTAAATTTTTCCATTTCCTTTACTTTGAAGTCATTTTTATTACATTGAGGACAATGCAAAACTTAAGTGTGGGGGAGGGAAGAAAATAGAAAAATTGCACATATTTTTAATTTTTTTTTATTTTTAATTGTTTTTAGAGTCAAGGACTATAGTAACTTATGGTTCGCCTTTTAGATTTTAGTCAAAATAAGGTTGATTTGATGGTAAATGATAATAACATTTTTAGAGTTTAAAGTAAGTTTAAAGAACAATTCGTCTCGGAATTGATAACATTTGCTAAGCACAATATTATACCCTTGTTACTACATATAGTGAGGATTAGTTTTTTGTATATGAATAGTGTTCTCATGCTATTTATATATTTCATTATGAGTGTGCCGGTGATTGTGTTAATTCTAGAACTTGTACTTGTTATGCATTACGGTTAAAATCATTTTTCGAATGATGAGGATATTTTCATATGATAAGAGGCAAAATTAGGAATAAAACCAAATGGCCATCCGTTTACAAAACAAATTTTTGCTAACCACATCGGTTAGTTTACCTCGTATTTGGAACCCATTTGTTAGCGTTTATCTTTAACGCTAGATACCCCTAGTTACACCCTTTGAGCCATTCCTTTTCATTTGTTATATCCAGAAAAATACAAAAATATTTTACACTTTAAACTTTAGCCTAACCTTGTCAAAGTCTAAACGGTGGATTGCTAGTTGCTTGGTACGAAGGATTGTTTTTGATGATTATGAGTTAGACACACTTCGATGTTTGGTTGTACCATTTCAACAAGTTGAAGGAGACTGCAGCTTCTTATTTGTATTTTTTGTGGTGTATGCTTAAGCGAAGTGTGGGGGGAATTTTATCTAAAAAAAATAAATAAATAAATAAATAAAATATAAAAATATAAGTCATCGCAACTATAAGGTGACAATTATAGCGAATGTGCTATATGATGAATAAAAGAAGTTATGAGATATGTTGTTGAGCCAACGAGCTTAGTATGAAGAATTCTTAAATGGTGAATCGATGTATCGAGATATGGAAAATTCGAAGAGGAGAAAGAAGGTAACTATGATCATTTATGGGATACGTGGTTTGGTTTGTGACTAGCAATTACGGGATTTAGACTTGATTTCATTTTTCTTTTAAACCAATTTCATATATTCCCATGCCTTATCCTTACCTTTTTAACTTAGCGTAATTACTAAATGTGTTGACATGTAGTGACCATCCGAATTTTTGAAGAATGGGATAACGTGCCAGCGATCTAAGGATTATCCTTAGTGACCATCCGTTATTTAGTTAATCTAAAGATTCGTGCTAGCGATCTATTGTGTTGGACATGAGGTATTTGCACTTAAGTTAATTAACCCTTAGCCAAAACATTATAACCCGAATAAAAGACCTCTTTGATGAATTATCTTATTGTTTTGATACTCGTACAAGCTTATGGTAAGAAACATTAATCATGACTGAGCTATGAGTGATTTATTAATCTTATCACATATTGAGGGATGAGTGAATTTCAAATATCTTCGTGAGGTGCTTAGAATTGTTGTCAAGTTCTTTTACTTATTTAAAATTCACATAAGATGTTTGCATTATTTCTATTAATATCAATTTTCTTTTGATTAAGATTTGCTCGAGGGCGAGCAAAGCTCAAGTGTGGGGGATTTGATAACGCTCAAAGTTAACATGTTTTTAGAAGCGTTATTGTTGGTTTTTCGTATGGAAATTGGTCATATTTGTATACATTTGTTACTTAATCGTGGAAAAGTGTTTATACATGCAAATATAGCCAAAAGCAGTGAAAAGATGCTTAAAAGTGAAGAAATGAAGTGATCATGCTTGTTGGGGAAAGATTCGAATGGAAGAGAAGGATGAAATTAACGCATGGACAAAGGATTTGATATAGACGAGCTTTCTATACATATTTACCAAAGAAATATCAAGTTCTAATGTACCAAGACATGCCACGAAGAAAGGAAACACATGCGAAAAGAATCGGCGAAGAAAAGTCAAAGAAACAACATAGTGGAGGCATCCAGCCGATCGGCTGCAACCCGCAACCGGATCGGCTGGATTTTGACCAAAAGACTCCAACCGATCGGTTGGACCTTCAGCCGATCGGTTGGGGAACTGCTGCTGTTACAAATTCGCATTTAAAGGTGTATTTACTCTCCATAATCATTGGTGGCTGATCATTTCTGGTTATTAACTATCATGGGACGTTTTTACTTGGAAGAGAAGAGTTATGAGGCTATATAATGAGTACTTAGCCTCTAGATTACATGTACCATCTTTTATCAATATTATTGTTACACTAAAGTGTTACTAGTTCATTTTCTAAGGTTACTAAGTGTGAAAAACGTCAGAAAGAGTTGAGTAAAGTCTCAATCTTTGGTTCGAGTTGGGAATTGTTCACTAGTGTGGTGAATAGTTTATCTAGAGTGTGGTTGCTATAGTTCCACGTGATTCTTGTCATTGTAATTCTCAAGACTAGGTACACCTTGATTCTTATAATGAACAATTGTTACTTTACGTTTAATGAAAGTTTTATTATCTACTTGTGTTTATTTATGATTGCTATGGAGTAATTTGTGATATACTTGTGTGTATGATGTGATTGGTTATGGAGTATTCTTTTACTAAAAAGGTGATGCATGAAAACATATCTATTTTATGAGTTTGTTGAAGTAATATCTAATCTTGCTTAATTTGTTGATAAAAACAATCTTTGGGAAATAGGTCCGAAAGGATTTTCAACTTGTTTTTATTCCAAAACATTAGTGCACGAATTAGTATGGAATATGATGCTTGACAACCATCCTATTTACTTATTAAAATGGATTTTGAGAAGATTTCATCACGAAAAAGGACCGAAAGGATTCGTAGGAATTCATAAGAAAAGAGTTGATTTTCTAAACAACCATGTGATTATAGAATTGTCATACTATCTTGATATGTCCGAAAGGAGTCATTTAGTAGATTGAATTCTTAGTAGTAGTTAGAACATGACATACATCATCGATTGTATTTCTACTCATTTTTAGTTGCGCATCATAACAAGTTTTACACCAAACTTTATATTCATAATTGCAATAATACTCCTAGACCTCATCATGGAATTATACACAAGTATATGCTTAGTTCTTATTTGATTTCTTTTTAAAAAAACTATATTCATACAAACAAGGATTGACAACCTTTGTTAATAAACAAGTTCTACTATAAATAAACAAATCCCTTGGAACGATCTCGACTTACCCACCTTTATTACACCGGACGAGTATACTTGCTCGTATGTGCTAAAGAATTAATTGGATAAATCGTGTTTATAAATTTTAAAACTTGCACTAGCAAAAACGCACATCAACCTCCCGCATATATTTCAATGGTGAGTGGTTCCGCCACCGCGTTGTCCGCAGTCAACTTTGGGAAGGAAATCTCGTCGTTAGGAGAGAACCTCTGGCTGACCTTTTGCTTGACTTTGCGCTGCCATGATTGTATCATGTAAATTGTGTCTGCCTTGTCATTAGGTGGTTCTTTTTTATCTCCGGTTCTTTGCTTATCCTTCCCTTCTTTAATGTTTTTTACTAAGTGGTCCATCCTACCCTCTTTTACTAATTTATCAATTAGTTGGCGAAGCTGGACACACTCGTTCGTTGTGTGGCCTTTCTGTCCATGATAGTCGCAGTACCCATTCCCTATGCGCTTTCCTTCTGGAGTGCGCATTGGTGGGGGTTTAGGAAAATTTGCTCCCTCTGTTGCGAATATCTCTCTAGGAGTTTTTGTCAATGGGGTATACTTGTCGTTCCCCCGTGCGCCTCCATCATTGCGATAGCTTTTGTTACGATTGCCTCCATGGTCATTGGATTGTCTCCTTGACTGTTCTTGCGGCCTGTAGTTCGAGTATCCTTTCTTGCTATCCGCGACGGCGGCTTCTCCTTGAATGAAAGACCTTGTGCGCTTCATTAGTTCGTCGAAGGTTTGGGGAACTTTATCATTTAATTTTTTGATAAGTTCTTGGTTGTTGATCCCATTCATGAATCCTGAAATTTTTAGTATTTCAGGACACGCCTTGACGTGTATGCATTCGTCTTTGAAGCGCTCCATGAAGGCGCTCGTGGATTCCCCTTGGCGCTGTTTAATCCTGGCCAATTCTACTGGGTCCTTAGCGCACTTCTTTCTTTGTGTGAAGTTCAAGCGGAATGCTTTCCGCAACTCTTCATACCCTTTTATACTTCTTCGTGGAAGTTTGCTAAACCAAGTTCGCGCATTCCCTACCAATGTGGAGTTAAACATATGGCACCACACAGGTTGTGGCCAGTTTTCGATGCCAGCAGCGGATTCGAAAATTTTTAGGTGATCATCAGGGTCACCCGTTCCATCATATGTTTTAACATTGGAAGGCATGCGCCTTTTCTTGTTGTCTGAATAATCGCTGATGCGCTTTGAGAACGCATCAACCTTTTGGCGACGCCAAGGAAGGGATATGTCCTCGTCCTCTTCCTCGCGACGTCTTCCTCTGGACTTCCAGTGTCCCGTTTCTTTATCCTCGTTGTCCGAGGAACTGCTTGAGGAAGAATCGCTTCTTTTACGGCGCTTGCGCCGTTTTTCATCGGAGTCCGAGCTAGAAGGGCTTTCACTTGGGGAAAATCGTTTCCCAGATTTGTCGTAAGCTCTTCTGCTTCCCGATCTAGAAGAACCTTCGCTTGGTGAGCGTCGTGGTCCGATTCTATCGTGGACTCTGCGACTACCTAGCCTAGAGAAAACGGGTGTGCGTCGCCCATTACCCTCGTATTCCTCCGAGTACTGCGAATTAGACGGTGTACCGAGTCTAGAGTGGACATCGGTGCGCCTATCATTATGTTCGCGCTCTAGGTAACGCGGTGGAGATGTTCCATTGAAGTTAAGTCGAGCGTGTAAGTTATGACTCGACCTTCTTCTTGACTCCTCTTGCAGGAGATTATTCAATGTATCAAAATTTCGTGATACGAAATTTTTTAACATTGCCCCTTGAGTATCTTCTTCCAGCGCAATAATGTTTTCTTCTAGATTAATCCTCCTCTCTTTGTCAGGTGCGCCTGGCGGTGCTGTGTTGTCCACAGCGGTTGCCGTCTGGTGAGGAGTGGTAAAGAGAGTACGCTGAAGATCCTCATTGTTTGGGACCACCGTGGTGGTTTGAGTTGTTGCAGCGGGCAACTCCACTGTTGGGATGATTGGGGTTGATTCCGATTCCTGGTGACCAGGCGCACTGGTTGTCCCTGTGGTTTGCCTAAGGGTCAGATCCGGATAGTTCCTCCTTGGAGGGTCACCGCGTGTCTTGTCCATCTGCGGAGTCCGCTGGCTTGTGTTTTTGTGTTTCGTCATCCTAGTTCTTAGTGTAGGGTCCCCCGGATGGCGCCACTTGTTGATACAAAAGTTGGGCGTTCCTTGTTTGGGTTCCTGTTCTCGTATCAATTAGATGATAATGCTTGGGGACCTGCGCACTATGAAAGCAATAAACACCGTTAGGCTTATCGAGGGATTGTCTCCCCCGATTATCCTCCGGCGTGAGAGTAAGTAATCGAATTTAGGGTTTGTGAAGAGTTTATGGTTTGTAAGTCGTACCTTTACGAGAGCTATAGCGCCGTCTATATATAGACACGCAATCCTTGTTGGTTTCGTATTCCCCAATCTTCGGAGTATCCACCGATATCGGATATTTGGTATATATCTCTTTTATTTAAGAGATATCCCGTATCCTAATCCATAAATAGTTTTGGGTTTGGGCCTTGTAAGCCCAAACCGTCTAATTGGTAGTCCAATTATTATTATCGTAGCCCACTCGTGGTGGGCTTTAATGTTAGTAGGTCATGGTATTCGGGTTCGTGATCCGAATATAGACTATACGTCATCATTGAAAAACTTTGTTATGTTATTTTGTTTAAATTGTTTTAGGACGTGTTATCACTTTAAAGGAACAAAACAAGGGCTAATATGTAATTAGAAGTCAGTTTTCGAAACAATCACGGATGATAATTTTATTGCGGATTTGGTAATCAAATTTGGGCTTCATTATTATTGCAACCCAACGAGAAACTATAAATATTAGCATCCCTAGTTCAAAACCTTAATTTTTTTTCGAGGCTGAAGTTCGGTTTGAGTTAAAGGTCTCAATCGTAAGTTTGGTCAGGTACATATACAATGTTAAAACTTATATTGATTGCATAATATATGTTAAAACTTGAATCTCGTCCAATTATATTAATTACTGTACAAGTCTTTAACAATCCCTCAGTTTATTATATTGTTTTACCGTATAGACTTTAAATTTTAACACGTCATATTGAGAACAAAAGTGAACGACAACATATATAAGGTGAGTTATATTGAGAATATTTGTTAGGATACTTTGCTATTATAGAATAAATTTGTTACTGCATGAACTTATGTGGACTATGAACCCCAAGAGTTGCCTAATAGTAAGTGCTAGCCTGCTAGGTATTTGTTCCAGAAGTATGTCTCAAGTTCAGACCTCTAAATCTACAATTCACTCCTTGAACTGCCAGTTCCAGCTTAATAATTCATAATCGAAGAGCATGGCAATTCCCAGGCTCCTTGGAGGTGGTATGTGGGGTTTGGGATTTACGTGCCATGTCAAACAATGTGCTTTTGGTGAGGTTTCCATCGTATCCAAAATATTGTGATTTTTATGTGAATTTTATCACTATGTACAAACCTAAGGCACAAGAGACCATAACATGGTACAAACACATCTTTACACACTTTTACTATATGTGGTATTTAGGATTATTAATCTTAGTCACAGTAGGGTGTATCTTAAAATTGAGTCGATGCATTTGGATGTCGCTCACAATGGTGACATGATGTGTATTGTGGAGGTTCAAGTTCAAACTAGTATACTATGGAAACTGCATCTCTTTTCCTGCTATAAGCCATACCTTAATGGATGATTTAGAGGTTTTATCTTTTATATGGATTTCAATTGGTGTTTTTAGGATTCCGGATTCTGTATTTCAGATCAGGCTTGGTGACAAACCCTCTATTTTCTTGTAGTGATGATGTAATTCTGTTTTTTCCATAAGCAGCGTGCTAGTTAATTACTATACAAATTAAATAATAAACAACTCCCGGGGTTTGGTTGAACTCCATAAACATCATGATATTACGTATTTACGTGTTAGCTCTGTTGTTTAACATCTAGCTAATGCTGTAATTCCCTATTTTAATTATACGCTTCTGTACTATCTTAAATTAACAAAAAAACATGTATCTACCTAATCTAAATCCCGTAGATAGTAAATACCAAATAATCAATGCATAATCCTGGATCAATTTGGTAGAGCAACAAAAAGCGTAGCTTCAACTCATTCAAAACACATATAAGCGTATTTTATAAATGAGTAATGCATATTCAGCACCATATCTGTTCACCATAACACATGAAATCTTATTGGGTTGTGATATGCATAAGCCACAGTCAGTTAAAGCATCCTAAGACACAGGTAAACATATATAAAACATGACCCAAAAACATACACATGTACGTAAGTCATTGTAGGGGAGCAAATAGATATATAAAGGATGTTGAAAACATTTTACTAACTACGTTATGCAGCTGGTGCGGTGCCATCATATATGGTTGCTAATGATTGTTTGCACAATAAATTGGCCTCATGTTATTTTTGGTGAAAATTTAACAAAGGAGTTAACAACATAAAGGCAATTTTCACTCTACAACAAGTATGTTCTTTCCACACATTTTTTTCTACATGTTTTGGAAAACTAGTAAGATTTGGACAATTGGTTCGCCTTATAAACATATCCGGTATTATCACGATCATAAAATTTGGTCAATTTTTTCTACAGACTGCATGCACCGCTAAGTGTCTACAAATGAATGTTGTTGACACTCACGAAGTGTAAAGATGTGTTTGTAACACCCAATTTCTACAAGCGATTGAAGCATGTCGGAGAGGGTGACAAGTTGATCTCTGCACTTATAATAGTATACAAGATTTATGTTTGTCCATGCTTATAACTGTATACATTTTTTTACATTCATAAATGAGGAATTAGTTTTTTTAATAGTTCTAAGCATTTATAAGTAATTTGACAGAACTTTACAAATCTCTTAAAAACGTGCAGAGGAAAATTTGCACAAATGGCATATGCGTCGTAGTATTATACCGTTTTCAGAATAAAATCAAATAGAAGTAGCTTTGGTTCTTTACCTAGACGGTCTTAGTGAAACTTTCACTATGTTTTGGTTAGTATTCATTCTATATTAAGCACATGTCTTACTGCCATCGTAACTGGTGTTATCTTTTAAGAAGCTAGAGATCCATACATAAGATTAAACATTGCAACTTCCAATGAAGTTGCTCGTTTGTTACTGTGACTATTTTTCTGTACATTAGGAAATACATAATCAACTCAAAATGCGGGTGTGAACTTAGTACTGTAGTTTATTACTCATAAAAAGCCTTTTGTTATCCGTTACTTAATTCAGTCATACATTTCATCAGCTACCTGCTTTTTTGTAGGTTTGTGTAAGATGTCTAAAGGAATTGCAATTGGTATTGATCTTGGAACGACATACTCGTGTGTTGCTGCCTGGTTTGATCAACACAACCGTGTAGATATCATTACCAATGAACAAGGAAACAAGATTACTCCATCATGTGTAGCTTTTAATGACACAGATGTGTTAGTAGGTGAAGGTGCCAAAAACCAAATCAATAGGAACCCTACTAACACCATCTTTGGTAAACACAATTCATTACCAACTATTATCTTCTGTGTTAATCAGCTTCCTAAACTTTTCTCCTTTTGCTTATTGTCAGATGTTAAGCGGTTAATGGGAAGTAGATTCAATGATAGCACGGTGCAGAAAGATATAAAGTCTTGGCCTTTTAAGGTAATAGAAGGGTCCATGGAGAAACCAATGATAGTGGTTGAACACAAGGGAAAAGATGTGGAATATTCACCGGAAGAAATTTCGTGCATGATTTTGAAGAATTTGAAAGATGCAGCTGAAGCTTTTCTTAACAAGAAAGTCACTGATGCAGTGATTACTGTTCCTGCCTATTTCAGTGACAAGCAACGACAGGCAACCAAAGATGCTGCAACACTTGCTGGACTCAATGTCATGCGCTTGCTTAATGAGCCAACAGCAGCAGCAATTGCATATGGTTTAGAAAAGAGTGCCGACACAAACGGTAGAAAAGATAAAACTGTATTCATCTTTGATTTGGGTGGAGGGACGTTTGATGTGTCTCTTCTCAATATCAGCAAGGATGGCACCATTACTGTTAAAGCAGTGGGCGGAGACACTCATTTGGGTGGGGAGGATTTTGATATGGTGATGGTTAATTATTGTGTACAAGAACTTAAAAATAGAAAGATGATGGATGTGAGTAAAAATGCAAAAGCAATGGGGAGGTTGAAAGCTGCTTGTGAGAAAGCAAAGAGGGATTTGTCATCAACAACTCGAACAGTAATTGAAATTGAATCCTTGCATGAAGGATATGATCTTTCAATGAAATTTTCTCGGGCAAAATTTGAGGAACTAAATGATGGCTTCTTTACTAAGTGCATTGAGCATGTTAAGAATTGTCTGAAAGATGGGAATATGCACAAGAATAATGTTGATGATGTAGTTTTAGTTGGTGGGTCGACTAGAATTCCTAAGGTACAACAAATGCTAATGGAATTCTTTGATGGAAAAACACTTTGTAAGAACATTAACGCAGATGAAGCCGTGGCTTATGGTGCAGCAATATTGGCTGCAAACTTAAGTGGTACTAGCAATAAAAATGTGAAGGATTTGATACTATTAGATGTTACTCCCCTCTCACTTGGCATTGAGGTCAATAGTATTGATGATGGTGATATGAGTGTCGTGATACCGCGGAACACACGTATACCAGCCATCAAGGAATGTGAATATCGTACAAGGTTTTACAACCAAACAAGTGCGCCAATCAGTGTCTATCAGGGTGAGAGCAACAAAACCAAAAACAACAAATTCCTTGATGAATTCGTTCTTGATGGTTTTCCACCAGCACCTGCAGGTAAAGAAAAGGTGAAGGTTTGTTTTAACATTGATGCAAATGGTATTCTTAATGTCACTGCTGAGGTCATATCTACCGGTAATAAAGCAAGTATAACAATTGCTGGGTGGAAACTTGCCCCAGGATCACATTGAGAAGATGCTGAAAAACGGTTGATGCATGTGAAGACTGAAGTATCTTTTAACCATGACACATGAAACGATAATTAATATCTCTACTTACAAGATACATTATTGCATCGTTTAGTTTTTTTTTGTTGCCATAATTGGTTGTGAACTAAATTAAGTACTTGTTTGTGTTTCGTTTTTGTGCCATAGCTTGTTTGAAGTGCTTTTCTGTATTTATATAGTTTTAATTATAGTTAATCTAAAGTTGTGAAATATTAAAATAACATGACGGATATATGTATATCTTTTTCATGGATAGGGAAAGTAATTGGACAAAACCTTCAAATCTTTTTAGTAAACCTATAACTCTGTACGTAATACTTGGTAACAAAATGTTCAAGCTTTTTGCGACAGCTAGAAACCAGATGCTTTTCTTCCCATATCTTTGTGTGGACTTTGAACCTCTCTTCAATTTTCTTCTTCAATTATATATAAGCTGACCAATCAAAACATGCTTGAAATGGAGTCCGTTCTATCAGTCTATGACATCAACTGAATGAGAACAAAAGGACCTTTAGTAGAGTCATAAAGCTTGACACTAGAGGTTTTCTTTCGATTTCATGGTCTCATGTAGGGTGACAATTGAGGCATGTTGACTTCAATTCCAGGTCTTGTAATTCAAAATGAACAAAGATGCGCAATAGTGTACTTAACGAATCCTAACCTATATAAAACACAAGTGTGATAATAATATTTATAAATAACAATATATATGTTATTCTTTTAAAAAATATATATATATAAAGTCTAAGGGTGTATAAGTCTAGGGGTAATTGTTAAATTTATAAAGTTATTAAAAAAAACATGAAACCCGATAAGTTAACTTAAGTATATAAAACTTATTATAGATATAACAATTAAAGTTTTATTAATTACCCCATCTTTTCTTTTAGTTTTTATTTTCGCAACTTGACACCTATATTTTTATGGTTTTTC
Organism: Artemisia annua; assembly: GCA_014162995.1. Taxonomy (NCBI): domain Eukaryota; kingdom Viridiplantae; phylum Streptophyta; class Magnoliopsida; order Asterales; family Asteraceae; genus Artemisia; species Artemisia annua. The sequence continues at coordinate 33,857 of LBNU01016956.1, read as the reverse complement.
TTTCTCCTATCAAATTTCTCCACCTAATTTATCTCCAAGTTTGACAAAAAAAAAAAAAAAAAAAAAAAAAAAAAAAAAAAAAAAAAAAAAAAAAAAAAAAAAAAGTTTGACTTTCAATTGACAAAGATGCTCAATTTCACCTACGTGGCAAAATTGAGTTCTCCCATTGGTACAGTTGAAAAGTTCTCAAAGATTTGATTGTCCATTTTCTACTTCTAAAGCAAACATAAAACCTTTTAAGTCACTCGAATTCACTATAAAAGTCCACTTCTGTCGTCGTTAAAAGAATATAGCAACATGAAGGGCTAATATGTAATTAGGAGTTAGTTTTGGAAACAATAGCCTTGAAATACGGATTTTTTATTGCGGATTTGGTAATCAAATTTGGGTTTGATTATCATTTCAACCCAAAGAGAAACTATAAATATTAGCATCCCTAGTTTAAAAACCCTAATCTTTTTTGGAGGCTCAAGTTTGGTTTGAGTTGAAGGTCTCAATCGTGAGTTAGAGGTACGTATACAATGTTAAAACTTATATTGATTGCATAATATATGTTAAAACTTGAATGTCGTCCAATTATATTAGCTACAAGTCTTTAACAATTAATCTGTCAGTTTATTGTTTTACCATATAGACTTCAACTTTTAACACGTCCATATTGAGAACAAAAGTGAACGATGACATATATAAGGCGAGTTATCTTGTGAATATTTGTTAGGATACTTTGCTATTATAGAATAAATTTGTTAATGCATGAGCTTATTATGTGGACTATGAACCCCACGAGTTGCCTAACAGTAAGTGCTAGCCTGCTAGGCATTTTTTCCAGAAGTATGTCTCAAGTTCAAACCTCTAAATCTGTAATTCGATCCTTGATCAGCCACCAGTTCTAGCTTAACAATTCATGATCGGAGAGCATGGCAAATTGGCAATTCCCAGGATCCTTGGAGGTGGTATTTGGGGTTTGGGGTTTACGTGTCATGTCAAACAATGTGCTTTTGACAAGGTTTCCTTCGTATCCAAAATAACATGTGATTTTTATGTGATTTGTATCACAATGCACAAACCTAAAGCACAAGAGACCTTAATATGGTACAAACACATCTTTACACACTTTTACTATATGTGGTATTTAGGATTAATCTTAGTCAGTAGGATGCATCTTAAAGTTGACTCGATGCATTTGGATGTAGCTTACAGCCTTACAATGGTGACATGATGTGGACTGTGGAGGTTCAAACTTGTATACTATGGAAACTGCGTCTCTTTTCCTGATAAAAGCCATACCTTAATGGATGATTTAGAGGTTTTATCTTTTAATGGTGTTTTTAGGATTCTGGATTCTGTATTTCAGATAAGACTTGGTGACAAACCCTCTATTTTCTTGTAATTATGATGTACTTCTGTTCTTTCCAAGCAGCGTGCTAGTTAATTACTATACTAATTAAATAATAAAAAACTCCCGTGTTTGGTTGCACTCCATAAAAATCATGATATTACGATTTTTTTAAAGGCGATATATTTTATTAAAATTAAAACTAGCAAGGTACTAGAAGTTACAACAATCTCGATCAACAATGACCCTCACAGACTAAAACAACCATAAACACAACCCTCGAACCTAAACTTAACAACATCGACCTCAAAGATTTAGGGTGCGTTTGGTATCCCACTATGGGAATGAGACTATTAATATGAAAGTGATTAAAGGTGTTTGTTTAAGATGAGGGGGCCCAGCACTATGGTAATGAATGATAAATATAATCTATAATCCATATACATTAAGACACATAGGTATGGATCTTTCATAGGTGAGGGACCCACCACTATTATCAAACTCATACCCATTGTCATTCATGCAAGCATACCAAACGCACCCTTAAACAATTGCGGCGACTCTAGAATCTCTATCCAAAACGATCTTGCATTGACAATGTAGAAGATCTAACAATCAAAGGAGTAGACATCCCGCCTTCAAACTCTAGCACAACACCTAACCACTTAAGGGCAACAACCGATTTAGAAACATGGATATGGGTTAAAAACCCAACCACGAACATGACACACGACCTTAACAATGCCCCACCTTGAAACCTCACGCAAGATACTTTCAACCATGTAAATAAATCGAGTGGTGGTAGAATGATGTGTAAAATCCGTTGACGAAGATGAAAACTAATTGTAAAATCACCACACGTCAAAAACTACCTAACCTTTGCTCACCTGAACCCGACACCTGGACGGCATTAAACCAAACTATCACGACCACACAATCTGAACTATCTCCCGACCTCACTATCTTAACGATCTTACACCATCACTATTTGAACCATCTCCGCAACTCCAATCATAGACCAAAACAGTCTCACGACCTCACCGACACCACGAACTCACCATCACATGACCTCACCATCTCCACAACCTCACCAACACCAGGACCTCACCATTTCCACAACTTCACCAACACCTGACCTCACCATCTCCACAACCTCACCAACTCCTGGACCTCACCATCTCCACATCCTCACCAACACCTGATATTACGTATTTACGTGTTAGCTCTGATGTTTAACATCTAGCTAATGTTATGATTCCCTATTTTAATTATACGCTTTTGTACTATCTGAAATTAAAAAAAAAAAATGTATCTACCTAATCTCATATCCCGTAGAAAGTAAATACCAAATAATCAATGCATAATCCTGGATCAATTTGGTAGAGCATCAAAAAGCGTAGCATCAACTCATTCAAAACACATATCAAGCGTAGTTTATAAATGTATAATGCCTATTCAACACCATATCTGTTCACCATAACACATGAAATCTTATTGGGTTGTGATATGAATAAGCCACAACATACATCAGTTAAAGCATCCTAAAACACAGGTAAAGATATATAGAACATGACCCAAAAACATATACATGTACGTAAGTCATTGTAGGGGAGCAAATAGATGTATCAAGGGTGTTGAAAACATTTTACTAACTACGTTATACAGCTGGTGCGGTGCCATCATGGTTGCTAATGATTGTTTGTACAATAAATTGGTCTCATGTTATTTTTGGTGAAAATTTTACAAAGGAGTTAAAAACATAAAGGCAATTTTCACTCTACAACAAGTATGTTATTTCCACACATTTTTTTCTACATGTTTTGGAAATCTAGTAAGATTTGGACAATTGGTTCCTTATAAACATATCCGGTATGTACACGATCATAAGATTTGGTCAGTTTTTTCTACACATGCACCGCTAAGTGTCTACAAATGAATGTTGTTGAAACTTACGAAGTGTAATGATGTATTTGTTACACCCAATTTCTACAAGCGATTGAAGCATGTCGGAGAGTGGGACAAGTTGACCTCTACACTTATAAGAGTATACAAGATTTATGTGTGTCCATGCTTATAACTGCATACATTTTTCTACATTCATAAATGAGGAATTGGTTTTTTTTATAGTTCTACGCATTTATAAGTAATTTGACAGAACTTTACAAATCTCTTAAAAACTTGTAGAGAAAAATGTGCAGAAATGGCATATCCGTCGTAGTATTATACCGTTTTCAAAGTAAAATAAAATAAAAGTAGCTTTGGTTCTTTACCAAGACGGACTTACTGAAACTTTCACTATGTTTCGGTTGTTATTCATTTTATATTAAGCACATGTCTTACTGCCATCATAACTGGTGTTATCTTTTAAGAAGCTAGAGATCCATACATACGATTAAAAATTGCAACTTCCAATGAAGTTACTCGTTTGTTACTGTGACTATTTTTTTGGTACATTAGGAAATACATAATCAACTCAAACTGCGGGTGTGAACATAGTAGTTTATTATCCGTTATTTAATTCAGTCCTACATTTCATCCGTTACATCCTTTTTTATAGGTTTGAGTAAGATGTCTAATGGAACTGCAATTGGTATTGATCTTGGAACGACATACTCGTGTGTTGCTGCCTGGTTTGATCAACACAACCGTGTAGATATCATTACCAATGAACAAGGATACAAGATTACTCCATCATGTGTAGCTTTTAATGACACAGATGTGTTAGTAGGTGAAGGCGCCAAAAACCAAATCAATAGGAACCCTACTAACACCATCTTTGGTAAACACAATTCATTACCAACTATTATCTTCTGAGTTAATGAGCTTCTTAAACTTTTTCCTTTTGCTTATTTTCAGATGTTAAGCGGTTAATGGGAAGCAGATTCAATGATAGCACGGTGCAAAAGGATATAAAGTCTTGGCCTTTTAAGGTAATAGAAGGGTCCATGGAGAAAGCAATGATAGCGGTTGAACACAAAGGAAAAGATGCGGAATATTCACCAGAAGAAATATCGTGCATGATTTTGAAGAATTTGAAAGATGCAGCTGAAGCTTTTCTTGACAAGAAAGTCACTGATGCAGTGATTACTGTTCCTGCCTATTTCAGTGACAAGCAACGACAGGCAACCAAAGATGCTGCAACACTTGCTGGACTCAATGTCATGCGCTTGATTAACGAGCCAACAGCAGCAGCAATTGCATATGGTTTAGAAAAGAATGCTGACAGTCTGACACAAACGGTAGAAAAGATAAAACTGTATTCATCTTTGATTTGGGTGGAGGGACGTTTGATGTGTCTCTTCTCAATATCAGCAAGGATGGCACCATTACTGTTAAAGCAGTGGGCGGAGACACTCATTTGGGTGGGGAGGATTTTGATATAGTGATGGTTAATTATTGTGTACAAGAACTTAAAAAGAAAAAGAGGATGGATGTGAGTAAAAATGCAAAAGCAATGGGGAGGTTGAAAGCTGCTTGTGAGAAAGCAAAGAGGGATTTGTCATCAACAACTCGAACAGCAATTGAAATTGAATCCTTATATGAAGGACATGATTTTTCAATGAAATTTTCCCGGGCAAAATTTGAGGAACTCAATTATGGCTTCTTTACCAAGTGCATTGAGCATGTTAAGAATTGTTTGAAAGATGGGAATGTGCACAAGAATAATGTTGATGATGTAGTTTTAGTTGGTGGGTCGACTAGAATTCCTAAGGTACAACAAATGCTGATGGAATTCTTTGATGGCAAAACACTTTGTAAGAACATTAACGCAGATGAAGCTGTGGCTTATGGTGCAGCAGTATTGGCTGCAAACTTAAGTGGTACTGGCAATACACATGTGAAGGATTTGATACTAGTAGATGTTACTCCTCTCTCACTTGGCATTGAAGTCAATGATGATTGTAACATGAGTGTCGTGATACCGCGGAACATGCGTATACCCACCATCAAGGAATGTGAATATGTTACAAGGTTTGACAACCAAACAAGTGCGTCAGTCAATGTTTATCAGGGTGAGAGCAACAAAACCAAAAACAACAAATTCCTTGACAAATTCATTCTTGATGGTTTTCCACCAGCACCTGCAGGTAAAGAAAAGATGAAGGTTTGTTTTAACATTGATGCAAATGGTATTCTCACTGTCTCTGCTGAGGTCAAATCTACCGGTAATAAAGCAAGTATAACAATTGCTGGGTGGAAACTTGCCCCAGGATCACATTGATCGAGAAGATGCTGAAAAATTGTTGATGTGAAGTAGCCTTTAACCATGAAACAGGAAACAAAATTAATATATCTACTTACAAGATACGTTATGCATCATTTAACCCCCCCCCCCCCCCCTTTTTTTGTTTTTTTTTTTTTTTATGCCAATGATTGGTGCTTGGGTTGTTGTGAATTAAAGTACTACTTGTTTGATGTTTTCGTGTTTTTTTGCTCTGCTTGTTTGAAGGTGTTTCTGTATTTGATATTTTTAACTATAGTTAATCTAAAGTTGTGAAAATATTAAAAATAGCTGGACCAATATATATTTTTTCTGGATAGGGAACAGTTAATACGGCAAGCTGGATCGTGTCCAAAAGCAACTCAAACATCGTCTTATCGAGAGATGAACTAAGGGACAGTTCTGTGGAATAAGAATGATGGCATGGTACGTATAATAAATATGTCTTGCTTCCTTGACAGATATTGGCCAAAAGCGACATCCAGGAAACTCTTTCCCTTGGTGTACCTTCCAAATCTTATAGTAGTAAACCTTATAACTCTGTGCTTATACTTGGTAACAAAATGTTCAGCTTTTTGCGACAACTAAAACCAAATGCTTTCTTCCCATAGCCTTGTGTGTACTTTTCTAATCACACATGAAATTTATGGCGCGATGAACTTCATTTGCTTCCTTCAATTATACATGCTCAGACATTTCTACTTTTTTTTTTTTTTTTTTTTTAATTATTATTAATTTTTTTTTTTTTTTTTGTAACCTTTATTATTACTACAGTGAAGGATGACGAACAGTTGTTTTTGTAACAGGAAATAAGAAAATGCTTGAATTTCTATCACATCAACGACTGAATGAGAACGAAAGGACCTTTATTAGAGTCATAAAGCTTGACACTAGAGGTTTTCTTTTCGATTTCATGGTCTCATGAAGGTGATAACTGAGGCATGTTGACTTCAATATGAACAAAGATGCATTAGTACTGTACTTAACAAATACCAACATAATACAAACGTTTTTCCATTGTCAAAACTTAAGCCATTTGGTGAGAGGTTTGGGATGATGATGAAGTTTTCTGGTGTATTTTTGTAGCTTGGAAGCTTAAACAATTTCAAATATCAAACAGTTAAAATAAGAGAATTTCTCAAGAAGGCCTCTTTGCTTCTAGCATCAACAACTATATAATTTAGCTAGATGAGCAATTTCAGTTAATTGTTTCATTAGAGGTATGACTACATTCTACCTCTCTCATGCCCTGCTCAGCAGGATTGCGTCCTGTTGTTGTTTCATTAGAGTAATTTGAAATGGATCTCGGCTGGTTACATATAACAATGGTAAATATTAACTACAAGGAAAACAAGGTTTGCGCTTTGCTGCAGGAGTGCGGGTATAAGTGGCTAACACATTAGGCGTCATTTGGTTGGCGTTTAATATAAAACTTTGTTGATAAACTCTTAAAAAGTAAATATTCAAATATCCAATCATCTTTCACTAAAAGTTAAATAAATGTGTTTTTTTTTTTTTTTTTTTGGCTATAAATAAATACTATAATAGATAGTTTTGTGAGAACTAAAACTTTTAAAACAAACTTTTAAGCAACTTATATTTATGGGGTTTTTACCTTTGTGAATTGTAAGTCTTGATGTACTCAAATGTAAAGAAAAAAGAAAACCATTTGGTAATGATATTACTAACTTCCGAAATTGGCAAATTGGAGTCACTGCATGAGAAGATCAGAAGAAAAACGAAAAAGAAAAACCCCATAAGGCCTAAACTCGATTATTGGGCCCGCCCTTATATGGTGAATATGTCAAGCCCAATAAGTAGATGGATATCCACAATGTGTGTTATCAAAATTAACGAAGCAAATAACATAAAATTGAAAGGTAAGTAAGATAACCATTTCCGCAATTTAATTGCCTGGTAAACCTACCTCATAACTTCTTACCGAACATTCTTCATATTGTTATTTACCTCCAGCTCATATCTCCTTACCTAGCACTGTAAAGATGTAATTTTTCTTAGTACTTTTTATTTAAAGTATGAATGTTGCATATATAGTCCCTGTGCACTAAGTATCATAATTTTGTGTAGCAGCCAAAGGTTATATCAATCTTTTATATAATAAAATAATTACATCATTTCAGAGTTTTTTTAGCAGAACAATCTTATGAGAAAAAAAATTGGACCAATCAGGATGCTTGAAACTGACACGCGTTCAAAATCGTGCGATTTGATTGGTTATTAAAAAGTCAAAATTGAATTTAATTCGGTCAAAATTAACAAAATTCGTCTAACAGCGATTAATCCTACAAAAAAATATATGTGGTACAAATGTGATAGAAAAAACATCTATAAAGCGGACCGAATTTTAAAAACTTCAAGGACCAAAAGTGACATACGATGTAACTTCCTATACATACAAGTTACCCGATCGAAAAAAAAAAAAAAAAACCCCCCTTAATATCTCCCCTGGCACCACCACCCAGCCACCTCAGGTGAGCTTGGCTCTTAAGCCCCTTTTCATGAGCTTGTCATTTGCTCATTAGTTAATATTAGCTTTAGCTTTTTGTTGTTTTTAGAAGCCCTTCTGGCTGGCTACAAGCCCATGTGCTTATTTTCCCATGTTATGCTTATTTACAAGCTTATTTTGGGTCTCCAATTATCACCCACTGAGTCCACTACACTGAGTCATCAGTGAACTCAGGGGTGTTCATAAGCTCCCATCAAGCTTGTCACTGGGTTTTTCTTCAAGATTTTGATGTTTTTGGATGCTAGTGGTACTAGCTTTCCAGTGCCAGGGGTAGTTTGGTCAAAAGAGCTTATTGTATAAGCTTTGTTTGGCCTGCACTTTGGTCCTCAGGCCTGTTGTGGCTTATAAGCTTGTTTAAGCTCATTTTGTCTTTAAGTGCTTATATATCTTTCTTTTTAGCTTAATTCCAGTGTGTTTAGATTGGTTGTAGCTTATTTTAATCTTGAGTTCAGTTGTCTTGCTTATTTTTAAGCTTTTGCAATCTCAAATTTCCACTTAAAGCCTCATAAGCTCATGTGTGGAGATTTTGAGCTTGCACTTAGCTTATTTTTAGGATTTAAAAATATTGTCTTTATTAAAGTTTGCTACTTTTGATGTTAAAATGTGTTTGTAAAAGAAAAACAAAAAAATAAAATAGTTGTAAAAAAATGGTAGGGAGTGGGATTCGAACCTGAGCCATTTGGTTCATACCTCAAGCTGAGGCCGGGCACCATCTCCCCTACACATCACTTAGTGTTGTATCTTTCTAGGGTTTTATTTATAGTACTCTTTTCCATTTTTAGCTTAATAAACTTATACAGCTTATTTTTCTGCTTATTTATAAGCATTTCCAGCTTCTTATATTTTTCTTAACTCTCTGACAACCTTAAGGGTGTGTTTGGTATAGAGAAATAGAGGCAAAGAAATGGAAATTGGCTGATTTCCCATGTTTGGTAGGTTGAGAAATCAAATGGGTGGAGAATTTCGAATTCTCAAGGAGTTCACCTCTTTGTATTTTGTTAACTTTGATTTCCACCCCTATTATTGTGGAAATGGAGAGAATTGAGCTTTAAAAAATAATTTTTTTAAATATTAAGTTTTTTTTTTTAATATTTTTTTTTCAAAATAAGTTTTTTTTAAATATTTTTTTAAAACATGATTTTTTATAAAAAATGATTTAAAAAAATATTTTTTTTAAATAATTTTTATAAAAAATAAATTAAAAAAAATAATTTTTTTTAAAAAATGTTAAATAAATAAATTTAAAAAAAATATATATAATTTAAATTTTTTTTAAATATATATTTTTTAGAATTGTTGTTTAGAAAAAATAAATTTGTTTAAATAATTTTTATAAAAAATAAATTTAAAAAAAAATTAAAAAATATATATATATAATTTAAAAAAAAAATATATTTTTTTTAAATACATTTTTTTTAGAATTGTTATTTAGAAAAAAAATTAATCAAAAAATAATTTTTTTTTTCATTTCCCGGGTCAAGTCTCTGTTGTTACCAAACATTAGAATTGAACAAAATTCTCTACTGATTTCTATTCTCTCAATTTCTATTCTCTACTTTATTTCTATTCTCTGAAATTCTCCCTACCAAACACACCCTAAGTATTTTTAGAAAAAGTTTGAAAATTATTACTTTTTATTTAGTATTTATTCTAATTTAAATTAGTTTAATTAGTATTTAAATAGTTTTTAATTAATAATAATTAAATAAATAGTGTAATAAATATTTTTCTTTTTCCAATAATTTTATTTTGTCCTTAGGTTTGTAAAAAAGTAATTTTCATATCCGTAGGCCTTTTATTTCTTTAAACTCGCGTTTTATTTTGTACGTTAACGTAGTTTTTAATTTAAACGTTCGATTTTCAGTTTCTTAACGCTTTTAGGTAAATTTGTTTTAAGGTTCTCGTCAATATTGCTTGTTTTAGTTATTTTCATTCGTATTTCCTTAGTGTAATCATTCAATCACTCAAACCACTTTTTTATTCAAAATCGCCCGATCACAAATCCGTTTTGTATACAATTCACACCTTGCTGGGACATAACGACCCGGGGATATTCTATACTCCTCTTGGTTAGTATTGACTCTTAGATAGTTGACCTTAGTTGACCAAATCCTTGGTTGACTTTTGTTGACTGTTTCAGAGCCAATCAAATTTTGGCGCCGCTGCCGGGGAGGTTGTGTGCGTATTCAAGCGTATTTGAAGATTAGTGATCTTTGGATATTCACCTCATTGTATATTTACCATATCCTTGTCCATATTTTCACTCTTTTTATAAAAATCCAAAATAATCGTGAAGTTAATTCGTTTGACTGATCGATTGCCAAAAAGATTTT